>JAOTNS010003469.1:0-23943 GCA_028476615.1 Culter alburnus | reverse complement strand
GTTCCTATCGATCGGGGGTGGAAACAAAATCTTCTCCTCCTCTTAACAGAGAGAGCAAGAACAAAATAAAATGTCTGTTAATGCTTTTTTTGGCCCGCATGTTGCTGCGTAGCCTCATCTATTGATTTCATGTGGTATGGTGTCTGTGGGAGTGGAAGAGCAGCCGCTGTTCTTACTAAAGTTAAAAAAGGCCTTTCTTCTGTGCCGCTCTGGTCAATTGGTCTGCACACATCAGCTCCTCGAATTCTCGCTTTGAAACATGCTTCAATATGTCCTGCAAAAGAAAGCCTCAGTCAGGGACAGCTGACCTTCAATGTATGATATAAGTGAGCACAAGGATTTACAGAACAACTAAAATGATTCATTGTGCTTAATGGGGTCTCCTTGGAGCAATGTTTAAATGGCTATAGATCACAGTTAATAAAAAGCAGTTAGCAGGAACAAGTAAAACTGGAGTGACTAATATCTACAGAGAAATAAAGCTGATATAAGCTGTGTAACCAGTGCATCCAGGTCCAGGCGGTAGTTCAGGTCTCCACACCAAAAGAGATGATTGAAACGAAGGCTAATGTCAAAAGTGCTGAGCTGCTTTTCGAGACAAAAGTCTGGGAATCTTGGAAGTTGTGGTTCCTCCTAAGAAAAGAAAGAGGAACATGCAAAACAGACACTCTCACTTACACTATCGTTCAAAAGCTTGGTGCCAGTAAGGTTTTTGAAAGAAGTCTCTTGTGCTTACCAAGGCTAAATTCATTTGATCAAAATGACTATAAAAGAGTAATATTGTTAAAAAGAAAAACTCTACAGTATCAGATGAGCCTTCAGAAATTGTTATAATGTGCTAATTTGGCACTTGCAAACATTTCTTCCTATATTATCAATGTTTAAAACAGTTTTTTGTGGAAACAGTGATACATTTTTAGGATTCTTGATGAACAGAAAGTTCAAAAGAACAGCGTTATTTGAAATGGAAATCTTAGTAACAGTGTAAGTTTTTACTGTCACTTAATGCGTCCTTGCTGAATAAAAGTATTCTTTTCTTTCAAAAAAATCTGACCCCAAACTTTTGAACTGTAGGTTATAGCAAAGACTATAGAATAACACAAGACGTGTCACTCGTATGTTTTGAATTGGAGAAAGTGTAACGCGCAATATGGCGGAATAAGTCCGCCTTCTAAATAAGAGCCAATCGCCGACTGGTTAAAGTCATCGCGTCACTTCAGCGGCCGTTAGAATCACGGTTCTATTGAAACAGTCAGACGCGTGCCTCCGAAGAGACGCGCATTTAGGTCTGAGCATGGCATTAGCTTGATCCAGCCTGAAAAATACAGTTTTTTTTTGTCATGATTCAAGCGTTTAGAAACTAAATTTATGAGCCGGTTGTTGTTAGATTTCATTGGTGATTTCAAATATGAAATTTAATCATAAGGTTGGCGAACAGTTTTGGAGAATTTGATGTTTCCCCATTCAAAGAGATTGCATGATGCCCAGGATGCCCGAGAGGCGTTTCAAAGATGGCCGCCGAGTGAAATGACTTGTCTTAAAGGGACTTTGGTTATAGTAGGCTATAGTAATGTGTAATATTTTAGAATATTGTTTGTATTTGTTGTTTTGTCTCCTAGCAACGAGGTGCATGTTTCCCCTTATGAAAAATAAGTTTATTCAAGTGTGCTATTAGTATACTTCTTTTAAACTAAGGTGTGGCAGAAAGTTTTTACACAAATCAACCGAGTCAAATCTGCTTTTTGCCGAACTCACTCTACTCCCTTTTCCCATCACATATCAAATCGGAAAGGCATTTATTTTCAATAAAAATGAGGAAATATTCGAAAAAATGGAAATAAAGTGTCTAACGTGTGTTTAATAATAAAGTGTTTAGGTGTAGGGGTAGGCTTTACTGTCCCAAAGGCGCACCCATTTAATAATTTTTATGAATATAATCATTTACTCTCTATGTATTATTGCATAGCCTACCGTTTAATGTAGCCTACATCAACAATCAAGTGCAAATACTATCTGCCACTATTTAGAAGTATAATAGCATCTAACTACAATTTACACTTTTTTATTACAAATGTTTCCAAATTTACAAATGTTTTTACATACTGTAAATAGAATCTAAAGCTATTTAAAGTGTAAATAGCAGCTATAGACAATAGGCCTATACTATTTTTACTTAGTGTAAATAGAATGTAGTTTCTATTTACACATTTAGCCGCTGCCATAAAATATGTGTGTGAATACCTGAGTGCTTTATCACTACCAGAAGTCAGATGGCAGTTCACAAAGCCCATTGAGGTGCCATTAAAGAGAAGAGAAACTCCTACTGCTCCCTTATTTCCTGTAACCACCAAGACAAAACATTTATTTATCACTTGGTTTTTTCTTGGCTACAAGACAAAGGATATAAAGGAGGTGAGAAAATAAGAGCTAGTTAGTTACTGATTATGTTTGTTTGTTTGTTTTGTTTGTTTGTTTGTTTGTTTGATTGATTGATAAAGAAGAGTTGTACCAAGCGTGTTTCCCAGACCAGTTTTTACACTAGCAGTGTTTACTTGACTGATGCGTCCTTCATGCTCTGGTTTCACAAACACAGCCAGTCTGATATTCCAAAGGGACTGTACTGCCACCTACAGGAGAAACACAAAACACACACACAATCTCCTCTAACCTTTGTAATGCACTCAAATGTAATATAATTAAATGATTAATAGAGCTACGTGGTCACTTAAAGGGTTAGTTCACCCAAAAAAGAAAATTCTGTCATTTATTACTTATCCTCATGCCGTTCCACACCCGTAAGACCTTCGTTAATCTTCGGAACACAAATTAAGATATTTTAGTTGATATCCAATGACTCAGTGAGGCCTCCATAGCCAGCAATGACATTTCCTCTCTCAAGATCCATAAAGGTACTAAAACATATTTAAATCAGTTCACGTGAGTACAGTGGCTCAATATTAATATTATAAAGCGACGAGAATATTTTTGGTGCACCAAAAAAAACTAAATAACGATTTATTTAGTGATGACCGATTTCAAAACAATGCTTCAGGAAGATTCGAGCATAAATGAATCAGTGTATCGAATCTGCTGTTCGGAGCGCCAAAGTCACGTGATTTCAGCTGTTGGCAGTTTGACACGCGATCCGAATCATGATTCGACACACTGATTCATTTATGCTCCGATGCTTCATGAAGCAGTGTTTTGAAATCGGCCATCACTAAATAAGTCGTTATTTTGTTTTTTTGGCACACCAAAAATATTCTCGTCGCTTTATAATATTAATATTGAACCACTGTACTCACATGAACTGATTTAAATATATTTTTAGTACATTAATGGATCTTGAGAGAGGAAATATCATTGCTCCCTATGGAGGCCTCACTGAGTCATCGGATTTCAACTAAAATATCTTAATTTGTGTTCCGAAGATTAACGAAGGTCTTACGGGTGTGGAACGGCATGAGGGTGAGTAATTAATGACAGAATTTTCATTTTTGGGTGAACTAATCCTTTAAGAAGAAGAAACACAGAGTTCTGGTCTATGAAGATTTTGTTAGACCTGTTTGAAGTCGATGTTGGTTGCGCTCCGAAGCGTGGCTCTGATGTGTTCAACCCACTCTCTCTCGCTCTGCGGGTTGTCCTGAGTGCCCACTGCATAGATATCATGAGGCAGAGAGGCAATGGACTCATCTGGGGTGAGACCCAGACCACAGCTAGTAACCCAAGTCTGCAGTGAAGCAGGAGGTGGAGTGTCCCCTGCAGGCAAAATACAGATGCAACAATAAAATATTTTGCTGTAGCTGTTGAGGCCATAACATCTTTTATGACTAATTGTATATTGATACCCATATTCCAGGTGCCCACAAACACAGAGATGACATCAAGCTCAGACGGCTGGGAGTGAGAAGCCTTCATAATCTGCAGCAGCCGACAGAAGGCTTCACGTTTCTGAGAAAGATGCATCAGTGCTTTAGATTGAGGTCATTTAAGGTAAGCCAATTCCAGTTTTTTTCTCTCACCTTCATGCTCTCAAACACCAGCTCTCTTGGTGGGTTGTGATGACTGTCAACGACCATCTTCAGTTTGGCAGAGCCTCTCTGAAACTTTACCAACTGCACGACTAAAACAAATGCATTAGACAGCATTTATTAATTTTGCATGGAGACTAAACTGTCATGTTTTTAAGGTAAGGTAAACTCACTCCTGTCATGTGTGACAGTCTCCACGCCAAATGAGCCAGACTTCTTGTCGAATAGCAGCACTCCTGCATCTATGTCTACTGACACTGTTTGCCTGCCATACCTGACCACCTTAACCTTGACATTCAAACACATGCACATAAATAAATGCAAACACTTTCATAATTAATATATCAGCACTTTGAGGAAGATGACAGACATTGTGCTACCTGAAAGCTGTGGACAGGATTGGGTCGGGCATGCTTTTTGGTAGCTGTAACTGCTTCAGGAGGAGTGGCTGGTTGCAAAGATAAGTTGTGATTGGTTACAGCTTCTTGTAAAGCTTTGAGAACCTGAAAAAGACATGCTATTGTTATCATTATCATTATCATTACAAACAGAAATGCAGAAGGATGAAGGTTTGTGTGTGTTCGTGCATGCTGTTTTTATATTTCATGTGTGTTTCTACCCTCTTCTCCAGAGAAGATAACAGGTTACAGAGGGTCGTGAGCTTCTGAAGTAGATTATCCATGTTTTCTTCAGGGCTCTTCCCTGTATTCTAATGAAGGGAGAGGTAATGAGAAAACAGGAATATATGAGGAAAAGGTGGAGAATTACTTAGTCCCAAAACTTGCTTCCTGGAAGACACTGTTGTCTTTGCACTGCAAGCTCATGCAGAAGTCACCTACACAATTCTAGGGTGCTGTGGTTTGTGAGTGATGCTGTTGCTAAGGTGTGCTGTGAGGTTGCAAAGGTGTTCTGGGTGTTTGCTATATCATCGTTTACTGGCACAAGTCAAAAGAGCTCAAGGCTCTGATCCCTAATAGGGTCTAAAGGACTGAGCTGGGCCCACTAGGGGGCCTAAGGGGTCTGCAGGATGACTTAAAATAATTTAATGTCCCCCTGTAGTGAAAATCACATTTTTAAAGTTGTTTATATGTCTATGTGGTGTTTTTAATATGCTTTAAGACAAACCATGTGCAAATTCATAAGTTAACATCATTGCTGAGTATTTTCTATTTAAAACTGCAGTGATCGAAAGGCAGTTTCAAAAACGCGGTTTGAAATCGCTGGTGTTTGTGATGTCACAAATTACCATGTAACCAAACACGTCAATGTGCCGGCGGGCTTTAGCATATCATTAACTACGAACTATGTCTCGAAAAGCCAGGTTATCCTGGTATATTTTTCTGTTGATATGAAAAATTGGGTAGATTTAGCAATATGGCGGGTGTATGATGTATAATGATGTTATGATGAACTATAGGCTATACCTTTCTCCATTGACATTCTAAGGTGTTTTTTGTGTAACATTAGCAACACATTATTAGCAGCTGTTTGGAAATGTAGTCAAGCAAAACGCTAATCATATTAATTACCATCATGTGTCCAACATTGTAAAAAGCGATACCACTGTGCAGCGTTTACCTCAGTAAGTTGACCGAGTGGATCTCTGAGCTCATGCGAGTGAGTGGAGGCGGGGCTAATTAGCATATTCATAGATCCGCGTATAGTAAATGAAGCAAGGTGTGAGAGTTACATCAAGCTATATTTAAGCATGAAGAATTTTTTTTTCACAGGAAAAAATGTTTAAATGTGTCATTTTGGTGATCAAAGATGAGTTTTAAGGGATAAAATTTGATACAGGGGGACTTTAATTTATATATAAGAATAACACAATTGGTAACATTTAGCAGTATATTACTATAATATAACTTATTGAAATGCTAAAACACGATCAAGATGTACAGTAACGGAACTATAATCTATAGTTTTTCTCAAAACACAAAATGAATTGTGGTTAATTAATATATCAACACTCCTAGTTTCTGTTAATATAAAAAGTTTGAAAACAAGGAACTTTATCATAATTACAAAAATAGCTTAATGAATATAAATGAAAACTGAATATTGTGTTGGACAAAAATTTCGAGAACCACTGGTCTAAGGATTTTTTCCACCATTTAAAGGTGGCCTAGATTAAAATTGAATTTACCTTGGCATAGTTGATAACAAGAGTTCACACTGAGTTTCAAATCCATTGTTTCCTCCTTCTTATTAATAATTGTTAAAAGACCTCATAAGAACAGGCGAATCTCAACATAATACCGACTGTTACGTAACAGTCGGGGTGTACGCCCCCAGTTTGCATATGCCAGCCCTGTCCCAACATATGAAAGGCATTACACAAGGGCAGCCAGGTAACGTCTGGATCTGTGCACAGCTGAATCAACAGACTAGGTAAGCAAGTAATAACAACAGCGAAAAATGGCAGATGGAGCAATAATAAACTGACATGATCCATGATATCATGAATTTTTAGTGATATTTGTAAATGTCTTTCTAAATGTTTCATTAGCATGTTGCTAATGTAGTACTGTTGGTTAAAGTTACCATCGTATTACTGTATCACGGAGAAAGAGTCGTCGTTTCATTTTTAAACACTTCTGTATAATCAGTCTGTATAATTCATAAACAACAACTCATTCCTTATAATCTCTCAACAGTGTGTAATGTTAGCTTAGCCAAGAGTACTATCAAACTCATTCAGATCAATATAAACACCCAAATAAGACTATACTCACATGACCCGAAGCATGCATGCAGTATGCATGACGAACATCTTGTAAGATCATTTGAGGGTTATATTAGCTGTGTGAACTTTGTAAATGCACTGTTATAGAGTCGCGAGCTCGATGGGCAGGGAGCATGAGATTTAAAGGGCCAGCAGCCCCTGAATCAGCGCATAGTTAATGATGCCCCAAAATAGGCAGTTAAAAAAATTAATTTTAAAAAATCTATGGGGTATTTGAGCTGAAACTTCACAGACACATTCAGGGGACACCTTAGACTTATATTACATCTTGTAAAAAAGCGTTCGATGGCACCTTTAAACATCACCCAGCAAAGATAAGTCAGTCAGACCACTTATAATAAATGTACAGTATATAAAACTTTGAATCTGTGGTTCTGGTTCCCTATATCAGCCACACAGCGTGCAGTCCTTTATAATAATGTTGCATGTAAAGCAAATGTATTAAACTAAAGACATAGGATTGACTGAAAAAAGCAGCTATTAACCTTATGTTGTGTAAAACCACCAAAGGGATGTACCTGCATTGTGGGGAAGGTGAGATGGCCCGCAGGATGATCAAACACTTTCGCCAAAGTCTCAAAACTAGACAGCGTCTGGTCAATCTCGCTGTGAAAACAAATCAGGGATAACTTTTTGCCAGGACATGTAACAGTCATTATTCAAATGTTTTTCAAATAATTGCAGCAGCGCATGAAAGGACGTATGTTAGAGAAACGGCACCTGTGCAGACTGACGCATGCGCGGCTGAGGATACACTGAAAGTGTTGCAGTCCTGACGCACCCCTTTCACATTTCTCCAGGTCTTACACACATTACCATGAAGATACTCATCTAGTAATGTGACGATCTCACAGCCTAAACTGCAGAGGTAAACATTGGTACATGAGCTGTAAGTGGCCGATAGTTTTCACACATTTATAAACAAGCACAGACCGTGTTAATGATGTGATCCAAAAGTTTAATATTGATCCATAGGTCATGTGTGAATGAATGTACCTATTTGGGCTGAGCTCCTGAAGCCTCTGCAGCAGTAAATGAGGGGCTGCTGAACTGGAAGGTAAAGGGTGGCTTGTAGGGGACATTGCACGGTGGAGGGGGTGGCAAATGTTGAACCTGGCTTATCATCACCATCTTCAATGAGAAGACATCTGTATGTAAGCTTAAAAAATTGAATGTTGTGCATGTGGGTAGAACTGTGTCACAGCACCCTCACACAAAATTTAAAGGGATAGTTCACCCAAAAATGAAAATTCTGTCATGATTTACACCCTGAAGTTGTTCCAAACATTCTTCTGTGAACACAAAACAAGATATTTTAAAGTAGTTGGTAACCAGACAGTTAATGGCACCAATGACTTCCTAGTTTTTTTTTTTTCTTCGTATGGAAGTCAATGGGTGCTGTCAACTGTCTGGTTACCAACATACTCAACAGAAGAAAGAAACTCATAGAGGTTTGGAATAACTGAGGTGTGTAAATAATGACAAGTTTTCATTTTTGGGAAACTATCCCTTTAATATACGCTTTGCTAACAGGGCTGCAGATGAAATGGTCGCAAATGCGACAAAAATAAAATGTTTGACAGTAAGTTTAAATCTAGACAATAAAACTTTGTATGTCAGTCGTTTCATCAAATATCATCCGTGCATCACAGTTTTTGCAACAACAACAACAAAACACAGTGAAGTTCATGATGTCCGATTAGTAAAAACAAATGACAGCTTCTTTTAATTAACCTATCAAAAAAGATTTACAAAGCAGCCTCGAACTCGCGGTTTGAATTAATTGTGAATAATTCAGAGCCGGACTGTTACTGAGTTCACAATAGACCTTATTCAGAACAGCGCCATGACAGGTATGAAAGCGATGCTGTGAGGGATTATGTTGGATGTTCGAGTGACCAATAATTAAAGACAAATATTCACAGCAAAGTTTTATTATTATAATTCAGTATATTAAATGTCTCTGAAATACTTCATACTAAAATGTCCTTCATCACAGCACGAGGCAGTGAGTGTTGTTAAGCTAATGAAAATTTACCCAAATGCTTAAGTAGGAAGATGTGCATTCAGTGAACTGAAACGCTTATAATCAAACATATATTCATCAAGCAATTCTGTTATTTGTGCATTATGCTTTATGTCTCATCTTACCTGAGCTCTCATCATTGGGCTCTGATTCACGCATGACAGGGTAAAGCAAAGGGGCCACCAGACCTTTGCGTGGGTTTGATACCCCAAAACTAAATCACCAAGAGTACGGAAACAATTCACCTGCACTCCCTGCGTGGCCTGAACAAAAACACACACAACCCAACACATAAAGGCAAACAGATTCACAGATTAAAAATATACAGCAGGACAGCATAAGGAATTGAATTACAAAATTTCACAGTTCTAAGGGAGGTTGGAAAGGGAACATTGCTGTATTTAAAGATTAACAGGAAAAATCATACCATCAAAAGCAAATTATGTAAACTTTATAAATATTTTACTTTTATACTTTTTTAGTCACAACCATTTTTCATTTTTTTTTATTTATATTTCAGAATTGACTACCCTTTTATTAAACTACAAATATTTGGAATTCTGACAGACCTATTAAACTTGCACGGCAAAAAATAATTTGAGACTCTATCTCCTGAGTAAACTAAAAAAGGAAGGCAGAAAATGCAGAACTGCTAGGTTTGCCACAACAAGAAGTTGTTCTAGGTAGGGTAACTCCCAAAACATTTCAGTTTTTCCGCTTTATGGACCAAAGATACAATTACATTACGATGCCCTCATTCTAGCGTCTGCCAAACTCTACATACCACAAACAGCCACTAGCCAGCTTCCCACTGTGCAAACAAGGGCACAAACACACATACTTAAACCATCAGGCATCATGACAAATAAAATAACCGCTCTTTAAATGGCTTTTTTTAGAAGCTTGTATTTTCAAAGTATGGTCGATGAAACCATTTTGGCAAAAACGTTCAATTATTTCCCCTAAAATCTCTGTATAGCAGCATGTTTTCCTTCCAAGTGTGCAGCTCTTGAAAAGCGATTAAAAGAAATCAGACACTGGGAGGGGGAGAATATTCAGAAAATGACTCTGTTTTACAATAGAAAGCAACACTTAACTTAATGTGACTTGTGTTATTGTATTAATTATGTGCTTCAGATAGGAAACGCTTCAGAAAAGTCACCTTGAAAAAATACAAACCCTTTTCGAAGAGTGTTTCTATATGAAACACACTAACATGCCTTATCCATAAGTTAGTAAAAAGACCCACAATGCATCTAGCACTGCTGCATGCCCAGAAACAATTATGTCACACATATTGTAATCTCCACACAGACAGACAAACCCATTCCAGTCATTCCCCACTGGATCTGAAGCGTGGGTGCAGGAGGAATCTGTGTGAAACATTTTATTGACAGCAAGTGCCACTGAGGTCATTTTGAAACCTCACAGCTGCATGCTTCAGACAGCAGACAAGACTGCTTCATTTTTTTCTTCTTTATAAGAAGTGAAAGTAACAATGAATGTCAAGTAATTTGCATTTGAAATTGAAGATTCATTAAAAGGTATATTCTTACCTGCACAGCCAATAATCCATCTGCTCTCAGGGAGGAATCGGTATGTATTGGACAGGCGGGAACCTATGTACAGACGCCAGTGTTTAAAATGAATGAATAGCGACGGCTCTTGTCTCCGTGAAACTGTAGAAACGATGGTAAACTTTAACATACATTAACAGTAACATTTAGCAAAATGCAACGAAACATTTAGGAAAGACAATTTAACAAAAATCACTAAAATATCATTGTTATCAGGATATGTCATGTACTTATGCTCCATCTGCCATTTTTGTGCTGTGGGTCTTAGTTTGCGAGTGCTACAATTAGTGCTCTGACTGATATTCAGCTGTGCAGTCTCTCAGACGTAATACGGGTTGTCTAAGCCGTGAATCATGGGCTGTGCGCATATGCAAAATTGGTGGGCGTACAGATTACTGGATCGCTGTTACGTACCAAAAGTCGGTGTTATTTGAGATATAGTCCTGTCTTGGGGTCTTTAAACAAATGAGAATTGGTAATGTTAATGGTAGTAGTGAATTAAATAACATCACAAATGAGCACTCTTATTGTAAAATGGTATTGTTCTTTATAATAATTCTTTTGACCTTACTCTGTTTGAAATTGTTTACTTTACATTTTTGTGTATTGTTTTATTGTATTTAAATGTTCAGAGTTCTTTTTGTTATAAGAAAAAGTTACTAAACCTGTTATAGGATGATAACCTGTCACTTTGCAACATATTTCAATATCATAATACCGTACACCGTGATAAAAGCTTGTTATGAAAATTAATACCGTCACATGCTACCACCACCAATAACATTGCACGAAAAAAGACAGTTGTCTATTCACATCCATTTTTATGGTGTGCACTTTTCCGTGTTTAAGTAGCCTAAGTGTCGTGATCTAATATAAATAGCACCGACTTGACTAGTCGTGCTCTAGATGGGTTAACTATTTATTGCATTTACTGTATTATGTTCTGTTTTGAATGTCTATGCAGAGGAGAACATTAGTGCTGATAGTCGAAGGTTCGCATAAACTTACAGTAGCTTGCTGGCGGCTCAAATGAACCAGAACGGCAGACGCCTCGTGGATTTCACTTCCATCAAACACACCGCAGCCTGCCAACACTACAGCAACACGCTTTCCCATGTCTCTAAACGAAACGAAGTCACTAATGCAGTGAACTTGAAAGGTTACGAACTCCTGGTGTTCGTGAATAAAGAGTGTGGTGGTGTTACAGCGCCTCTACCCACTGCAGAAAGAGACTAGCGATTTTCAATTCGTAAATCGTTCTTCTGAGTCGGATCTTTTAATGAATCGGTTGAACAATCTGAACCATTCGTTCTGAGTAAACAGCTCACTGAGCTGAACTGAGTAACGTCTTTTTCTTTATCCCTTTCTTTCTTTTTTGTGTTAATTTAGGCAAAACTTGTTCTGCGAAAATATTAAAATGTATTATATGTTAAATGAAATTATAATTTGGCTATAATTACTTGTTAAATGAATTTTTTTTTATGAGCTGAATCATTCAGCAAACTGGAACACATGAAAGTACAACAAACACCTTAAATGTAACGTTTTATATAGAAGGAGCTAAACCACAATTTGTGCTTATGGGTTTATTAGAAAGGTTTGGAGTAGCTCAACGCTTTCTAATCACTCCATAAGCACAAATTGTGGTTATTCCGAATTGTAAACGTTACATTTAGGTGTGTTGTTGGTAATTTCGTGTTCCGTTGCTGAATGATCAGCTCATAAAAAAAAAAACATTTAAACAAGTAATTATAGCCAAATTATAATGTTATTTAACATATAATACAATTTTTACTATTTTCGAAGAACAATGTTTTGACCTCCAAATTTAACACAAACGAAAGAAAGGGAATAAAGGAAAAAGACGTTACTAAGTATCTAGCAGTGAGCGTTTACGCAGACAGAACGAAGGTTCAGATTGTTACACAAACCGATCTTAAAAGAGATCCGACTCAGAAGAATCGATTAGAATTGAAAATCGCTAGTCTCTTTCGCAGGGGGGAGAGGCGCTGTAACACCAACCTGCACGATCTTTATCACGTATAGCAGGAGTTCGTAACCTTTCAAGTTCACGAATTAGTGACTCGTTTCGGTAGAGGGACATAGGGAAAGCGGTGTTGCTGTAGTGTTGGCAGGCTGCGGTTGTGTGTGATGGACAGTGAAGTACCATCGGAGGCGTCTGGCTCGTTTCTTTTTGGAACATTTAGCCGCCTAGTCAAGCTACTGTAAGGTTTATGCGAACCTTCGATAACGCAATGTTTCCTCTTGCATCATAAGACATTCAAAACAGAACATTTTAATACAGTAGAAAGCAAGTAAATAGGTACACCCATCTAGAGCAAGACAGTCAAGTCCGGTGTGACTATTTATATTAGATCACGACATTAGGGCTACTTAAACACGGAAAAGTGCACAACCAATAAAAGATGGATTTGGTGAATAGAGACAAAACTGGCTTGTTTCGGCAAGTTATGTGGTGTGTAGCATTGTGCCGGTATGAAATTTTCGATAACTAAGTTTTATCACGGTGGACGGATTATGATATGAAATATGTTGCAAAAGTGACAGGTTATCATCCATATACAGGTTTAGATAATTTTTTTATAACAAAAAGCACTTCTGCAAACATTAAATACAATAAAAATATTCACAAAAATGGATACAAGTAAACAAAATGTTTTCAAAGGAGTAAAGTACAAAAGATATTATCATAGCAGACAATAACATTTTACAATAAGGGCTCATTGTTACTTTATTTAATGCACGAACGTTAACATTAACAATATTAACAAATGGTCATTTGTGAAAAGAACTCAAAGAAACAGGAGATTCAAAAAACACCGATGTAACGTAACAGTGGGATCATTAATATGTCCGACACCAAATATGTGCATATGCCGACAAGATTTTCAATGGCATTAGACAACCGTAGTATAGTAACGATTCTGGCGCTGCCACAGCGTATCATCAGACTAGGTAAGGCAAGCAAAGACAACAGCGAAAATATGGCGATTGGTACAAGTAATGAATATGACCATGATCCATGATAGACATGTATTCTTTAGTGTGTGTAAATTGTATTATCTAATGTTTACGTTAGCAGGTGTAATGTACTGTGGAGTACTGTGAGTTTAAAGTTACATGCGTGTCTTATGTATTCGGAGACAAGAAGCCGTCGCTCATTTCCTTTTTTATAACACCGGCAGTCGTACATAGTGTTCCAGCAGGACATGGTAGAACATACCGAATCTTCCCTGATGCAGTAGGTAGATTATGGCTGTGCAGGTAAGATATACCTTTAATGAATCTTCATTTCAAAGGCAAATACTTGACATTCATTGTTACTTTCATTCTTATAAAGAAGAAAAAAAATGAAGCAGTCTTGTCTGCTGTCTGAAGCATGAGCTGTGAGGTTCAAAATGACCGTCAGTGGCACTGCTGCAATAAAATGTTTCACACAGATCCTCCTGCACCCACGCTTCAGATCAGTGGGGAATGACTGGAATGGGTTTGTCTGTCTGTGTGGGAGTTAACAATATGTGTGACATATTGTTTGGGGCATGCAGCAGTGCTAGATGCATGTGGGTCTTTTTACTAACTTTATGGATAGGCATGTTAGTGTTTCATATAGAAAACACTCTTCGAAAAGGGTTTGTATTTTTAAGGGACTTTCTGAAGCGTTTCCTATTGAAGCAATAATTAATACAATAACACAAGTCACATTCAAGTTAAGTGTTGCTTTCTATTGTAAAACCGAGTCATTTTCTGAAATATTCCCCCCTCCCAGTGTCTGATTTCTTTTAATCGCCGTTTTCAAGAGCTGCACACTTGGAAGGCAAAACATGCGCTATACAGAGATTTTAGGGGAAATAATTGAACGTTTTTGCCAAAATGGTTTCATGACCATACTTTGAAAATACAAGCTTCTAAAAAAAAGCCATTAAAGAGCGGTTATTATTTGTCATGATGTGATGGTTTAAGTAGTGTGTGTGTGCCCTTGTTGCACAGTGGGAAGCGGCTAGTGGCTGTTTGTGGTATGTAGAGTTTGGCAGACGCTTAGAATGAGGGCATCGTAATGTAATGTATCTTTGGTCCATAAAGCGGAAGAAAAACTGAAATGTTTGGGAGTTACCCTACCTAGAACAACTTCTGTTGTGGCAAACCTAGCAGTTCTGCATTCTGCCTCCTTTTTAGTTTACTCAGGAGATAGAGTCTCAAATTATTTTTGCCGGTGCAAGTTTTAGGTCTGTCAGAATTCCAAATATTTGTAGTTTAATAAAAGGTAGTCAATTCTGAAATATAAATAAAAAAAAATGAAAAATGGTTGTGACTAAAAAAGTATAAAAGTAAAATATTTATAAGTTTACAATTTGCTTTTGATGGTATGATTTTTCCTGTTAATCTTTAAATACAGCAATGTTCCCTTCCAACATCCCTTAGAACTGTGATTTTGTAAATTCAATTCCCTTGCTGTCCTGCTGTATATTTTTTAATCTGTGAATCGTTTGCCTTTATGGTTGGGTTGTGTGTTTTGTTTCAGCCACGCAGGGAGTGCAGGTGAATTGTTTCCGTACTCTTGGTGATTTAGTTTGGGTATCAAAACCCACGCAAAGGTCTGGTGGCCCTTTGCTTTACCCTGTCATGGTGTGATCAGAGCCCAAGATGAGAGCTCAGGTAAGATGAGACATAAGCATAATGCACAAATAACAGAATTGCTTGATGAATATAGTTTGATTATAAGCGTTTCAGTTCACTGAATGACATCTTCCTACTTAAGCATTTGGGTAAATTTTCATTAGCTTTAACAACACTCACTGCCTCGTGCTGTGATGAAAGGACATTTTAGTATGAAGTATTTCAGAGACATTTATATACTGATTATAATAATAAAACTTTGCTGTGAATATTTGTCTTTAATTATATTGTCACTCGAACATCCAACAATAATCCCTCACAGCATCGCTTTCATACCTGTCATGGCGCTGTTCTGAATAAGGTCTATTGTGAACTCAGTAACAGTCCGGCTCTGAATTATTCACAATCTAATTCAAACCGCGAGTTCGAGGCTGCTTTGTAAATCTTTTTTGATAGGTTAATTAAAAAGAAGCTGTCATTTGTTTACGAATCGGACATCATGACTTACACTGTGTGTTGTTGTTGTTGCAGAAAATACTGTGATGCACGGATGATATTTGATGAAACTGACTGACATACAAAGTTTTATTGTCTAGATTTAAACTTACTGTCAAACATTTTTATTTTTTGTCGCATTTGCGACCATTTCATCTGCAGCCCTGTTAGCAAAGCGTATATTAAAGGGATAGTTCACCCAAAAATGAAAACTTTGTCATTATTTACACACCCTCAAGTTATTCCAAACCTCTATGAGTTTCTTTCTTCTGTTGAGTATGTTGGTAACCAGACAGTTGACAGCACCCATTGACTTCCATACGAAGAGAAAAAAAAAATACTATGGAAGTCATTGGGTGCCATTAACTGTCTGGTTACCAACATACTTTAAAATATCTTGTTTTGTGTTCAACAGAAGAATGTTTGGAACAACTTCAGGGTGAGTAAATCATGACAGAATTTTCATTTTTGGGTGAACTATCCCTTTAAATTTTGTGTGAGGGTGCTGTGACACAGTTCTACCCACATGCACAACATTCAAATTTTTAAGCTTACATACAGATGTCTTCTCATTGAAGATGGTGATGATGAGAAGCCAGGTTCAACATTTGCCACCCCTCCACCACGTGCAATGTCCCCTACAAGCCACCCTTTACCTTCCAGTTCAGCAGCCCCTCATTTACTGCTGCAGAGGCTTCAGGAGCTCAGCCCAAATAGGTACATTCATTCACACATGACCTATGGATCAATATTAAACTTTTGGATCACATCATTTAACACGGTCTGTGCTTGTTTATAAATGTGTGAAAACACTATCGGCACTTACAGCTCATTGTACCAATGTTTACCTCTGCAGTTTAGGCTGTGAGATCGTCACATTACTAGATGAGTATCTTCATGGTAATGTGTGTAAAGACCTGGAGAATGTGAAAGGGGGTGCGTCAGGACTGCAACACTTTCAGTGTATCCTCAGCCGCGCATGCGTCAGTCTGCACAGGTGCCGTTTCTCTAACATAACGTCCTTTCATGCGCTGCTGCAATTATTTGAAAACATTTTGAATAATGATGTTACATGTCCTGCAAAAAGTTATCCCTGATTTGTTTTCACAGCGAGATTGACCAGACGCTGTCTAGTAGTTGGAGACTTTGCGCGAAAGTGTTTGATCATCCTAGCGGCCATCTCACTTCCCCACAATGCAGGTACATCCCTTTGTGGTTTTACACAAAATAAGGTTAATAAGCTGCTTTCTTTTTTCAGTCAATCCTATGTCTTTAGTTTAATACATTTGCTTTACATGCAACATTATTATATAAGGACTGCACGCTGGTGGCGATATAGGGACCAGAACCACAGATTCAAAGTTTTATTACATGTACATTTTATTATAAGTGGTCTGACTGACTTATCTTGCTGGTGGATGTTTAAAGGTGCCATCGAACGCTTTTTACAAGATGTAATATAAAATCTAAGGTGTCCCTGAAGTGTCTGTGAAAGTTTCAGCTCAAAATACCCCATAGATTTTTAAAATAAATTTTTTTAACTGCCTATTTTGGGGGCATCATTAACTATGCGGATTCAGGGGCTGCTGGCCTTTAAATCTCATGCTCCGCCATCGAGCTCGCGACTCTATAATACAGTGCATTTACAAAGTTCACACAGCTAATATAACCCTCAAATGGATCTTTACAAGATGTTCGTCATGCATACTGCATGCATGCTCGGGGTCATGTGAGTATAGTCTTTATTTGGGTGTTTATATTGATTCTGATGAGTTTGATAGTACTGTGGCTAAAGCTAACATTACACACTGTTGGAGAGATTTATAAGAATGAAGGTGTTTTATGAATTATACAGACTGATATACAGAAGTGTTTTAAAAATGAAAATAGCGACGACTCTTTTCTCATTGAATACAGTATAATACGATGGTAACTTTTAACCAACAGTAGCCTACATTATGCAACCAGGCTAATGAAAATTTAGAAAGACAATTTACAAATATCAAAATATCATGATATCATGGATCATGTCAGTTATTATTGCTCCATCTGCCATTTTCGCTGTTGTTATTACTTGCTTACCTAGTCTGTTGATTCAGCGTGCACAGATCAGACGTTACTGGCTGCCTTGGTAATGCCTTTCATAATGTGGGAACATGGGTGGCATAGCAACTATTGGGGGCGTACACCCCGACTGTACGTAAACGGTATTATGTTGAGATTCGCCTGTTTCTTCTGAGGTCTTTTAAACAAATGAATGATATAAGAAGGAGGGGGAAACAATGGAGTTTGAAAAACGCAGTGTGAACTCTTTGTTATTCAACTATGCCAAGGTAAATTCCATTTTGAATAGGGCACCTTTAAATGGGTGGAAAAAATCCCTTAGACAGTGGGTCTCGAAATTTTGTCCAACACAATATTCAGTTTTCATTTATATTCATTAAGATATTTACGTTGTAATTTATGAAAGTTCCTGTTTTCAAACTTTTATATAACAGAAATAGAGTGTTGATATAATTAACAAATATTTGTGTTTGAGAAAAAATAATATTTATGTAGTTCTTAGGTCGTTTATGTACATCTTGATCGTTTTTAGCATTTCAATAAAGTTATATTATAGTAATATACTGCTAAATGTTAACCATTGTGTTATTTTAATATAAAATTTAAAGTCCCCCTGTAGTCAATAATTTTATCCCTTAAAAATCATCTGTGATCACCAAATGACACATTTAAACAGTTTTTTCTGTGAAAAAAAAATTCTTCATGCTTAATATAGCTTGAATGTAAATCGTCACCAGCTTGCCATTTACTATACGCGGATCTATGAATATGCTAATTAGCCCCGCCTCCACCTCACTCGCATGAGCTTCAGAGATCCACCGGTCAACTTACTGAGGTAAACGATGCACAGTGGGTATCGCTTTTTACAATGTTGGGACACATGATGGTAATTAATATAGATTAGGCGTTTTGACTTGACTACATTCCAACAGATGCTAATAATGTGTTGTAATGGTACACAAAAAACACACTTAGAATGTCAATGAGAAAGGTATAGCCATATTCATCATAACATCATTATATACATCATACACCCGCCATATTGCTAAATCTACCCAATTTTTCATATCAAAGAAAAAATATACCAGGATAACTTGGCTTTCGAGACATAGTTAGTAGTTAATGATATGTAAAGCCCGCCGGCACATTGACGTGTTTGGTTACATGGTAATTTGTGACATCACAAACACCACGCGATTCAAACCGCGTTTTTGAAAACTGCCTTCGATCACTGCAGTTTTAAATAGAAAATACTCAGCAATGAGGTTAATTATGAATTTGCACATGTTGTCTTAAAGCATATTAAAAACACCACATAGACATATAAACAACTTTAAAAAATGTGATTTTACTACAGGGGCACATTAAATTATTTATAAAGTCATCCTGCAGACCCTTAGGCCCCTAGTGGGCTCCAGCTCAGTCCTTTAGACCCTATTAGGGATCAGAGCTTGAGCTCTTTTGACTTGTGCCAGTAACGGATGATATAGCAAACACCAGAACACCTTGCAACCTCCCAGCACATTAGCAACAGCATCACTCACAAACCACAGCACCACTAGAATTGTGTAGGTGACTTCTGCATGAGCTTGCAGTGCAAAGACAACAGTGTCTTCCAGGAAGCAAGTTTTGGGACTAAGTAATTCTCCACTTTCTCATATATTCCGTTTTTCATTACCTTCCCTTCATTAGAATTACAGGGAAGGCCCTTGAAGAAAACATGGATATCTACTTCAGAAGCTCACGACCCTCTGTAAACTGTTATCTTCTTGGAGAAGAGGGTAGAAAACACACATGAAATATAAAAAAGCATGCACGAACACACACAAACCTTCATCCTTTGCATTTTCTGTTGTAATGATAATGATAATGATAACATAGCATGTTTTTCAGGTTCTCAAAGCTTACAAGAAGCTGGTAACCAATCACAACTATCTTTGCAACCAGCCACTCTCCTGAAGCAGTTACAGCTACCAAAAAAAGCATGCCGACCCAATCCTGTCCACAGCGTTAGGGTAGCACAATGTCTGTTCATCTTCCTCACGTGCTGATATATTAATTATGAAAGTGTTTGCATTTATTTATGTGAATGTGTTTGAATGTCAAGGTTAAGGTGTCAGGTGTATGGCAGCAAACAGTTGTCAGTAGACATGATTGAGGCGTGCTGCTATTCGACAAGAAGTCTGGGCTCATTGGGTGGCGACTGTCCAACATGACAGGAGTGAGTTACCTTACCTTAAAAAAACTGACAGTTTAGTCTCCATGCAAAATTAATAAAGCGTCTATGCATTTTGTTTTAGTCGTTTGCAGTTGGTAAAGTTCAGGAGGCTCTGCCAAATGAAGATGGTCGTTGACAGTCATTCACAACCCACCAAGAGAGCTGGTGTTGAGAGCATGAAGGTGAGAGAAAAAAACTGGAAATTGGCTTAACATTAAATGACCTCAATCTAAAGTATGATGCATCTTCTCAGAACGTGACAAGCTTCGTCTGGCCTGCTGCAGATTATGAAGGCTTCTCACTCCCCGCCGTGTGAGCTTGATGTTAATCTCTGTGGTGGGCACTGGAATATGGGTATCCAATATACAATTAGTCATAAAAAGATGTTATGGCCTCAACAGCTACAGCAAAATATTTTATTGTTGCATCTGTATTTTGCCTGCAGGGGACGACCTCCACCTCCTGCTTCACTGCAGACTTGGGTTACTAGCTGTGGTCTGGGTCTCACCCCAGATGAGTCCATTGCCTCTCTGCCTCATGATATCTATGCAGTGGGGCACTCAGGACAACCCGCAGAGCGAGAGAGAGTGGGTGAACCCATCAGAGCCACGCTTCGGAGCGCAACACCACTCGACTTAAAACAGGTCTAACAAAATATTCATAGACCCAGAACTCTGTGTTTCTTCTTCTTAAAGGATAGTTCACCAAAAATGAAAATTCTGTCATTAATTACTCACCCTCATGAGTTTCCACACCCGTAAGACCTTCGTTAATCTTCGGAACACACAATTAAGATATTTTAGTTGAAATCCGAGGATCAGTGAGGCCTCCATAGGGAAATGATATTTCCTCTTCACGATCCATTATTACGAAAAAAATATATTTAAATCAGTTCATGTGAGTACAGTGGTTCCAATATTAATATATAAAGCGACGAGAATATTTTTGGGCCCAAAAAAAAACAAAATAACGACTTATTTATTTTTAGTGATGGTCGATTTCAAAACACTGCTTCATGAAGCAGCGGAGCATAATGAATCAGTGTGTCGAATCATGATTCGGATCGCGTGTCAACTGCCAACCAGCTGAATCACGTGACTTTGGGCGCCGAACAGCAGATTCGATACACGATTCATTTATGCTCCGAATCTCCGAAGATTGTTGAAATCGGTCATCACTAAATAAATCGTATTTTTTTTTTTGGTGCACCAAAAATATTCTCGTCGCTTTATAATATTAATATTGAGCCACTGTACTCACGTGAATGATTTAAATATGTTTTAGTACCTTTTATGGATCTTAGAGGGAAATGTCATTGCTGGTATGGAGGCCTCAATGAGTCATTGGATATCAAACTAAAAATATCTTAATTTGTGTTCCGAAGATTAACGAAGTGGTCTACGGGTGGAACGGCATTGAGGAGAAGTAATAAATGACAGAATTTCTTTTTTGGGTGAACTAACCTTTAAGTGACCACGTAGCTCTTATTAATCATTTGAATATATTACATTGAGTGCATACAAAGGTTAGAGGAATGGTGTGTGTGTTGTTTTGTTTCTCCTGTAGGTGGCAGTACAGTCCTTTGGAATATCAGACTGGCTGCTGTGTTTGTGCAACCGAGCATGAAGGGACGCACAGTCAAGTAAACACTGCTAGTGTAAAAATGGGTTGGGACACGCTGGTACACTCTTCTTTATCAATCAATCAAACAACAACAACAAACATAATCAGTAACTAATGCTCTCTTTTTTTCTCACCTCCTTTATTCCTTTGTCTTGTAGCCAAGAAACACAACCAAGTGATAATAAATGTTTGTCTGGTTGGTTAACAGGAAATAAGGGAGCAGTAGGAGTTTCTCTTCTCTTTAATGGCACCCTCATGGGCTTTGTTGAACTGCCATCTGACTTCTGGTAGGGATAAAGCACTCAGGTATTCACACACATATATTTATGGCACGGCTAAATAGGGTAAATTAGAAGAATACATTCTATTTACATACAGTAAAGTAAAAAAATAGTATAGGCCTATTGTCTACGTGCTATTTACACTTTAAATAGCTTTAGATTTCTATTACAGATGTATAAAACATTGTATAAAATTTTAGTATAAAATAAAAAAAGTTGTAAATTGTAGTTAGATGCTATTATACGTAATGAAATAGTGGCAGATAGTAGTTTGCAGACTTGTTTGTGTAGAGCTACATTAAACGGGTAGGCTTGCATAAATAACATATGAGAGTAAATGATTATATTCATAAAAATATTAAATGGGTGCTGCCTTTTTTTGGGACAGTAAAGCCTACCCCTATACCTAAACACTTTTATTATAAACACACGTAGACACTTTTCCATTTTTCGAATATTTTCCTCATTTTATTGAAAATAAATGCCTTTCCGATTTGATGGATGGGAAAAGGGAGTAGAGTGGTTCGGCAAAAGCAGATTGAATCTCGGTTGATTTGTGTAAAACTTTCTGCCACACACTTAGTTTAAAAAGAAGTATATACTAGCCACTTGAATAAACTTATTTTTCATAAGGGGAAACATGCACCTCGTTGCTAGGAGACAAAAAAAACAAATACAAACAATATTCAAAAATTACACATTACTATAGCCTACTAAACCAAAGTCCCTTTAAGACAAGTCATTTCACTCGGCGGCCATCTTTGAAACGCCTCTCGGGCATCTGGGCATCATGCAATCTCTTTGAATGGGGAAACATCAAATTCTCCAAAACTGTTCGCAACCTTATAGTAAATTTCAATTTGAAATCACCAATGAAATCTAACAACACCGGCTCATAAATTTAGTTTCTAAACCGCTTGAATCATGACAAAAAAAACTGTATTTTCAGGCTGGATCAAGCTAATGCGCATGCTCAGCCCTAAATGCGCGTCTCTTCGGAGGCGCGCGTCTGACTGTTTCAATAGAAAACCGGTGATTCTAACGGCCGCGGAATGTGACGCGATGACTTACCAGTCGGCGATTGCTCTTATTTAGAAGGCAGGATTATTTCCGCCATATTGCGCGTTACACTTTCTACAATTCAAAACCATACGAGTGACCACGTCTTGGTTATTCTTAGTCTTGCTATAACCTACAGTTCAAAAGTTTGGGGTCAGTTTGTTGAAAGAAAAGAAACTTTTATCAGCAAGAGCGCACATTAAGTGACCAGTAAAACTTTCCTTACTAAAGATGCCATTTCAAATAAACGCTGTCTTTTGAACGGTTCTTTCATAAAGATCACAAATGTATACCACTGGTCCACAAAAACTGTTTAAACATGATCATAATAGGAAGAAATGTTTGCAAGTGCCAAATTAGCACATTAGAACAATTTCTGAAGGCTCATCTGATACTGTAGAGTTTTTCTTTTTAAACAATATTACTTTTATAGTCATTTTGATCAAATGAATTTAGCCTTGGTAAGCACAAGAGACTTCTTTCAAAAAATTGGCACCAAGCTTTTTGAACGATAGTGTAGTGAGGTGTCTGTTTTGCATTGTTCCTCGTCTTTCTTAGGAGGAACACAACTCCAAACATCCTCAGAACTTTGTCTTTGGAGAAAAGCAGCTCAGCACACTTTGACATTAGCCTGTCGCGTTCAATCATTCTTGTGTGTGGAGACCTGAACTACCGCCTGGACTGGATTGCACTGGTTACAGTTATATCAGCTTTATTTCTCTGTAGATATTAGAGCACTCCAGTTTTACTTGTTCCTAACTGCTTTTTATTAACTGTGATCTATAGCCATTTAAAACATTGCTCCAAGGAGACCCCATAAGCACAATGAATCATTTAGTTGTTCTGTAAATCTTGTGCTCAATGCTATCATACATGAAGGTCAGCTGTCCCTGACTGAGGCCTTTCTTTGCAGACATATTGAAGCATGGTTCAAAGCGAGAATCGAGGAGCTGATGTGTGCAGACAAATTGACCAGAGAGCGGCACGAAGAAAGGCCTTTTTTAACTTAGTAAGAACAGCGGCTGCTCTTCCACTCCCACAAGACACCTATACACACATGAAATCAATAGATGAGGCTACGCAGCAACATGCGGGCCAAAAAAAGCATTAACAGACATTTATTTGTTCTTGCTATCTCTGTTAAGCGGAGGAGAGTGTGGGTTTCCACCAACCTATCGGGATATGAAC
>JAOTNS010003468.1:0-12444 GCA_028476615.1 Culter alburnus | reverse complement strand
CACTGCCATAGTCAGATCCACTGCCACTGAATCTAGATGGAGTTCCTGACTGAAGTCTTCTTATGTAATAAATCAGGAGTTTAGGCTTCTCCAGGTTTCTGCTGATACCAAGACACACAGTCATTACAGCCAGAAATCGGCTGACTGGTTTTACAGCTGATTATAACAGTTTCTCCTTGTTTGATGGATTTTATTGCAGGATCTTGAGTCACTGTCACTTGTCCCCAGCTCTCTGAAATTAACATATTTTAGTCATTAATGGTTATTGGACTGTAAATGAGATGTTGTAGCTTATTTTGCAAGATATTTATAGAAGATATTTACCCTGAATGCAGAGAGTCAGAGTCCAGATGAAGAAGGTGATTGTGTTCATTGTGTTCTTTTGTCTTGTGTGATGATGAAGATTGTGTTCTGTTCTGCTCTCAGTCATGAAGTGTTAAACTCACAGCACTATAAACACTCTCAGAGCACTGAAGCATGTGTGACAATGCAAACAAGTGGGCAGGATTTACAACAGACAAACTAATAAACTCTCTACATGTAAGATTTGGTATTTCAATGGTCCACTTTAGACATTCCACTGACTGTAAGTAACTTTACAACTACATGTCAACTTATTCTACTTACCAGATCCCAAACCTAACACTCTTTTACAGTCTACTAATACTAATATAATGAGAGTTAGTTGACAAGTTACTTATAGTAAGTAGAATATCAAAAGTGGATCATCGAAATAAAGTGCAACCTAAGATTTTACATTCAGATTGATGTTGTTGAATCATTTTGTAATCATTGTACATATAGATTAATTGTAAAATATTTTTTTAATTTTAATTTTTAATTATATTATTATTATTATTATTATTTTTTTTTTTTTTTTTATGTGTAGCCAGGTTGAAAAGTTGGTCAAACACAAAACAGTTTTTTTAAATGTACTGCACACACGTATTTTTCATGCCTTTCTCATCTGTTGCCATAATGTTATGCTGGCCCTTTAAGAAACACGGCTGTGTGAGTGTCGTAAAGTGCCGCGAGAGCTACGAATGAGCAGCACGAGTTATCAGTGCAGGGTGCAGGGCCAACCCGGAAGTTAGCGGCGTACGGGTTCCCTCGGTTGAAAGCCTATGCATTTTTCCCATAGACTTTTGGAAAATCGCAGAAAATAAGCTCTGTGTTTAACAAAGGGTTATGACACTTACACGTTTTGTCTATCAAGATAATCTTTACAAGTTAACACAACATTTATAGATTTTGAAGCCTAAATAAAGTCGTCAGATATAAAAGGCTAACAGTAGGCTATAAACAGACTACAGCACACCATGGTCGCGGATCAACGTCGTCACCACCAAGCTTCCTCAAACTGTATTTAAAAAACAACTTTATTTATAAACATGCTCGCTGATTATGATCTGTGCTGTTATGAATACTTTTCCACTTTTTCATGAGAAATGCTGTCCAAATGTCCCGTTTTTAATGATGACGTCTAAAGTCCCCGCCAAAGGAAGTAGTCCTTTTTAGCAACTTGTTAGCAACTGCCGATTTTAAGACACAGTAAAAGTTTAAAAAATCACAAGTGGGTTATAACTGGTGTGTTTTATGTAAAGTATTTAGAGGCTTTGTTAACCACAGACCTTATTTCAGGCGATTTATCAAAAACCCATTCAAAAAACCCATAGACTTTACGGCGTTGGAACCAGAAGTCCTAAAATGCTAACTCGCTTCCGGGTTTTGCCTACAAAAATGCGTCATCCCTGGGGCACTCTATTGCTGATGAACAGTAAATCGAGTCAGCAACTGGCCCTGTTAATGTGTACATGTGCTCAAGTGGTGATGAGCTGTACGTTTGAATTATCAAATTCATTTTTGAAGTCCTCATAGTACTTATTTACGAATGTAAGGTTAACTGAGTGTTAAATGCTGCAATAGTGTTTGTAATGTATTAAGGATACCCAAAAATGCAACTACAGGTGCTGGTCATATAATTAGAATATCGTGAAAATGTTCATTTTTTTATTGTAAATTATTTTTAAAAATGAAACTTTCATTTATACTAGATTCCCTACATGTAAAGTAAAACATTTCAAAAGTTAAAAAAAAAAAAAAAAATGTTGATTAGAGCGTACAGCTAATGAAAGTCCAAAATCCAGTATCTCAAAATATTAGAATATTTACATTTGAGTTTCATTAAATGACCATCCCTACAGTATAAATTCTGGGTATCTCTTGTTCTTTGAAACCACACTAATGGGGAAGACTGCTGACTTGGCAATGGTCCAGGAGACAATCACTGACACCCTCCACAAAGAGAGTAAGTCACAGATGGTCATTACTGAATGTGGTGGCTGTTTACAGAGTGATGTATCAAAGCATATTAAATGCAAAGTTGACTAGAAGGAAGAAATTGGGTAGGCAAAGGTGCACAAGCAACAGGGATGACCACAAGCTTGAGAATACTGTCAAGTAAAGCCGCTTCAGACACTTGGGAGAGCTTCACAATGAGTCAAATGAAGCCGGAGTCAGCGCATCAAGAGTC
This sequence comes from Culter alburnus, assembly GCA_028476615.1. Taxonomy (NCBI): domain Eukaryota; kingdom Metazoa; phylum Chordata; class Actinopteri; order Cypriniformes; family Xenocyprididae; genus Culter; species Culter alburnus. Next base: position 9,911 of record JAOTNS010003468.1, on the reverse strand, counting down.
ACCACACTCAGACATCTTCAGGAAAAGGACTACCAAGCCACTTCTGAAACAGAACAATGTCAGAAGCATCTTACCTGGGCTAAGGAGAAAAAGAACTGGACAGTGAACAGTGGTCGAAAGTCCTCTTTTCAGATAAAAGTAAATTTTGCATTTCATGTTGAAATCGTGGTCCCAGAGTCTGAAGGAAGACTGGAGAGGCACAAAATCCAAGCTGCTTGAAGTCTAGTGGGAAGTTTCTTAAGTTAGTAATGATTTGGGGGGCTGTGACATCTGCTGGTGTTGGTCCATTGTGTTTTATCAAGTGCAAAGTCAATGCAGCCATCTTCCAGGAGATTTTGGAGCACTTTATGCTTCCATCTGCTGACAAGCTTTATGGAGATGCTGATTTCCTTTTCCAGCAGGACTTTAGCCCCTGCCCACAGTGCAAAAACCACTTCCAAGTGGTTTGCTGACCATGATGTTACTGTGTTTTTGGCCAGCCAACATGCCTGACCTGAATCTATGGGATATTTTCAAGAGAAAGATGAGAAACAGTCGATCCAACAATATACAGATGATCTGAAGGCTCAATAGTGCCTCAGCAGTGCCACAGGCTGATCACTTCCATGCCACACTTCACTGATGCTGTAATTTGTGCTAGGAGCAAGTCATTTGCTGTAAAATGTGCGCCGACCAAGTATTGAGTGTACAATTGAACATACTTTAAATAACTTGAACTTTTCTGTTTTGAAAATCCATTTTTTGATTGATCTTAGGAAATATTCTAATATTTTGAGATACTGGATTTTGGACTTTCATGAGCTGTACGCTCTAATCATCAAAATAAAAAAAATAAAAAAAAAATAAAAAAAGTGAAATGTTTTACTTTACATGTAGGAATCTAGTATAAATGAAAGTTCATTTTTAAAATAATTTACAATAAAAAATGAACTTTTTCATGATATTCTAATTATATGACCAGCACCTGTAATTTCCTTCCATGTACTTTTCATGTAATTTGAGTTGCTTTATTTGGTTTGACAACTTTGATTTGTTGACAACTGTGTGTCTATTTGTTTTTCAGCATGAAAGGCTACTACCGTTGTCTTTGTTAGCTAATGATTCTGGTGGAAAAGAAGTGTACTCATTTTGATGTGAAGATCAAACTTTATTTTTTCCTATTAGCTGTATTCACGTTTCTATTTTTCTGTCACTATTTTCCAAAATTTTCATACTTAATGCTGCACTGTTCCAAGTGCAGTCTGGAATAAAAAGACCCCATTTAAATTTTTCACCCTGTGTCTGGTGTCACAAATTCATATCCCGGGCCACATATGTTTTGCAGTCTGATGAGACACTAGTCTTTGACTTTATATGAACATCTCTCAGTGTGGATGAAGCATTTTCAGCTTTCAGTGCCGCTGTAGAAATAATCTATTCACTCTCATGATTGATTTTGTCACAGACACGTCAGGTTCCAACGTCACCCAATCACAGCGCGCACCTTCTCCAGAATACTGATCACCGCCACCTGCACCTCATCACTCTCCTCATCAACAGCACTATAAAGCACTCACGCACACAGCACTCCACGTCCGGTCTCGTTTGCATACCCTTCATGTTTATGCTTACCTCAAGGACTCCTCTTCGCATACCTACCTGTCTCCATCGTGTCGATTCCCATTGTGTGCCTCGTCTGCTCCGTGAGTGTGTTCCCGTCACCTTCCAAGTGCTCCAACGATCTCCAGTCTCCAGCGTCTATCTCCCTGCAAGGAAAAGGACAGTAACTATTCCACGTATTATCTGCTCAAGTCAAACTACTACCAGTTCTCTCTCACCTGTTTCATTCTCCCTGCTCTCCTGTGGTCAAATAAAGCTACTGTGTTACGTTACATCTGTGTCTGTCCTCAGTCTACTGTAACAGAAGACCGGACCCACACCGCTGACCCAGGATGAGCCAACCCGACCCCTTTCAGGATTTGGCGGATGCGCTCCGGCGCACGCTGACCATCCATTCATCGCCACCATCTCCAGTTCCTCACCTTCACCTGCACCAGCACCAGCTAACCCCACAGAGCACGTCAACACTCCTCCTTCACTGCCGCCGTACGCCAGTCCCATGGCCAAACCGGCGCCCTACTCAGGATCGGCGGAGGATTGCAGCGGGTTCCTGCTGCAATGCACACTGGTCCTGGAGATGCAGCCGTACCTGTACCCGAGTGACACCGCCAAAATAGCGTTCATTATCTCTCAGCTCAGCGGCAAAGCATTGAAGTGGGCCGATTCCATCTGGTCCCAGCAGGGCGCTGTAACCCAATCCTACTCGTCGTTTTTTCCCACTTCCGGGAGGTATTCGGGAAACCCATCACAGACTCTTCAGCTGGTGAGAAACTCTATAATTTGAGACAAGGATCCATGTCCATTTATGATTATGCTTTGCAATTCAGAACGCTTGCAGCCCTCAGCGGATGGAACGAACAAGCCCTGATAACGAACTACCGGCAAGGATTGGAACCTCGGGTGCGGCTGCAACTCGCTGCATGCGAGGACAACATCGGCCTAGAAAAGTTCATCCAGCTCTCCATCCGCTGCGCCACTCGCATGCAGGCGTGCCTCCAAGAGCACCAGGACCAGTTCTTCTCCACCGTGCCACTCTGCCGATCCGAACCCGTCAGCACTCCAGAACCAGCTCAAGAACCCATGGATGTAGAAAACTCTCGTCTATCCTATGAAGAACGCCGCCGCCGCCTCACCCTTCGTCTCTGTCTCTACTGTGGTGAACCGGGGCATGTGATTGCAGCATGCCCCACACGACCGCCGCGACCCCTGGTGAGTGCCATTATTCCTGCTACTCGTAAAATGAAACCACTCACTACTGCCGTCAATCTTACTGCCGCCAATGTTTCCCTTACAGTGGTCGCGCTCATCGACTCGGGGTCCGCCGGCAACTTCATCTCTGGTGCCCTCTGTCGTCAACTCCGTATCAAGACCTCTCCGACTCCGACCATCTACAAGATCTGCTCCATAACCGGCCGACCCCTGAGCCGTAAGCGCGTCCGCTCCGTGGCAGGTCCTGTTAACATTCAAGTTGGACTTCTACATCAAGAAGAGGCGCATCTGCTGGTTCTGGAGGACTCCACCGCTGACGTGGTTCTGGGGCGCCCTGGTTGGAGCAGCACAATCCGACCATCTCCTGGAAGACGGGCGAAGTCCTGAAGTGGGGCGACACTTGCTTCAAGCACTGTTTGACGGATCTGCCAGTTCCACCAATCTCCTCACCTGATCTCTCTCTCTGCGCCATGTCCATCGAAAGTCCTGTTGAACAACGTTCTGTTGAAATTCCCGAGTGTTACGCCCCCTTCAGCGACGTATTTTGCCCTCAGCGGGCTTCCAAGCTGCCTCCACACCGGCCATGGGATTGTGCCATCGACCTGCTTCCGGGTGAACCAGTGCCCAAGGGAAAGATCTACCCTCTTTCCATCCCGGAGGAGAAGGCCATGGAGGATTACATCAAGGAAGCCCTCGCCCAAGGTTACATCAGGCCGTCTACTTCCCCTGCTGCTTCCAGTTTCTTCTTTGTGGCTAAAAAGGACGGAGGCTTGCGGCCCTGTATTGACTACCGTGCACTCAACAAAATAACTGTGAAATTCCGTTACCCCCTTCCTCTCGTCCCAGCTGCCCTAGAACATCTCCGTGGTGCCACTGTGTTCACGAAGTTGGACCTCCGCAGCGCGTACAACCTCATCCGGATACGTGAGGGGGACGAGTGGAAGACCGCCTTCATCACCCCTACTGGCCACTACGAGTACTTGGTCATGCCGTATGGACTAGTCAACGCCCCCTCCGTATTCCAGGACTTCATTCATGAGGTGCTCCGGGAGTTTCTCCACCGGTTTGTCCTGGTCTACATAGACGACATTCTCATCTACTCCCGGAGCCAGGCCGAACATCGCCAACACGTTGCGGAGGTCCTCACCCGCCTTCGCCAATACCATCTGTTCCTCAAGGCCGAAAAATGCACTTTCCATCAACCTACCGTTTCATTCCTGGGATATAACATCGACCACAGTGGCATCCGGATGGACGAGAGGAAGGTGGAATCCATAACCAACTCCATAACTCCAGCGTTTCCTCGGTTCTCAAATTTCTACAGACGTTTCATCAAAGGTTACAGCTCTATCGCCCATCCACTCACCAGTTACTCCGCAACCAGCCCAAGGCTCTGTCCTGGACCCGGCAGCCACCAACGCCTTCAACCAGCTCAAAGAAGCCTTACCACCGCTCCCTTACTCGTACATCCTGACCCAGAGAAACAATTCATTGTTGAAGTGGACGCGTCTACCACTGGAGTGGGAGCGGTGTTATCGCAGCAGCAGGGGACCCCAAGTAGACTCCATCCATGCGCCCTTCTTCCCGCAAGCTCAGCCGGCGGAAGTCAACTATTCCATCGGAGACAGGGAACTTCTAGCGGTCAAGCTTGCCTTGGAAGAGTGGAGGCATTGGCTGGAGGGAGCCAAACATGCTTTCCTAGTATTAACGGATCACAAAAACTTGGAGTACCTTCGCTCTGCGAAAAGATTGAACCCTAGACAAGCTCGCTGGGCCATGTTTTTCTCCCGCTTTAACTACACGATCTCCTTCCGCCCTGGTACGAAGAATGTAAAAGCGGATGCTCTCTCCCGTCTACATGCCCTGAGAAAAGAGGAACCAGAACCCATCATTCCTAGCTCCCTCATCATGAGTCCCATAACATGGTCAGAAGAGACCATTCCCTCCTCCAATGCTTCCACTAACCCTCCGCCGGGCTGTCCACCAGGCTTGCTCTATCTTCCACGGACACGACGCACTCCCACCATTCACTCAGCCCACACGTCACTTGGCACTGGTCACCCGGGGGCCAATGAGACCCTCTCGTTGCTGAAAGAACGCTTCTGGTGGCCAGGGATGGCGGCCGACGTCAGAAGGTACGTGCAGGGCTGCAGGGAGTGTGCCATCTCCAAGTCTCCTCGTCATCTGCCAGCTGGGAAACTCCTTCCGCTGCCCGTTCCAGATCGCCCCTGGTCACACCTAGGAGTGGACTTCATATCTGATCTCCCTGTCTCAGACGGATACACCCCACCATCCTAGTTGTGGACCGGTTCTCAAAGTCATGTCGTTTAATTCCACTTCCTGGATTACCTACTGCAATGGAGACCGCCGAAATACTCTTCACCAAGTCTTCAGATATTTCGGAATTCCAGAGGATATCGTCTCCGACCGAGGGCCTCAATTCATATCCCGTGTATGGAAATCCTTCTACTCACTCCTAGGTGGGCCGTCAGCCTAACATCTGGATATCACCCCCCGTCGAACGGGCAGACGGAAAGGAAGGTTCAGGAGATTGGCCGCTTCCTCCGTACCTTCTGTCATGACCACCAGGACTCTTGGAACCAGTTCCTGGGTTGGGCCGAGTACGCCCAAACTCTCTCCGACAGTCAACTACTGGGCTTACACCGTTCAATGCGTACTCGGTTACCAACCCCCACTGTTCCCCTGGGATGGGGAACCCTCCAACGTTCCGGCAGTGGATTACTGGTTCCGAGAGAGCGAGAGGGTCTGGACTCAGCACACCACCAGCTGCAACGAGCCCTGCGCACACGCAGAATGGTAGCCGACCTCCGACGTTCCAACACCCCGGTCTTCCAGCCTGGTCAGATGGTCTGGCTATCCACCCGTGACATCAGACTGCGTCTGCCCTGCAGAAAGCTGAGTCCCAGGTTCATTGGCCCATTCCCCATCGTCAAGCAGGTCAACCCGGTCACCTATCAACTCCATCTTCCACAAGGGTACCGTATACATCCAACTTTCCATGTGTCACTCCTCAAAGCTCACCATCCCTCTGTTCTTCCCACAGGACCTGACGTGGCTCCCGCCGACCCCCCCTTCCACTCATCCTGGAGGACGGAGCTGCGTACGAGGTTCGAGAGATCTTGAACTCCCGGCGTCGTGGTGGTCAGCTTGAATACTTGGTGGATTGGGAAGGATATGGTCCCGAAGAACGCTCCTGGGTCCCAAGGAACGACATCTTAGATCCCAGTTTACTCCAAACCTTCCACGACAGTCACCCTGAGAAACCGGCACCGCGGGGAAGAGGACGACCACCACGGCGTCGGGGTTCTCGGCCCTCTGGAGCGGGCCGTGGAGGGGGGGGTACTGTCACAGACACGTCAGGTTTCAACGTCACCCCCATTCACAGCGCGCACCTTCTCCAGAATACTGATCACCGCCACCTGCACCTCATCACTCTCCTCATCAACAGCACTATAAAGCACTCAGGCACACAGCACTCCATGTCCGTTCTCGTTTGCATACCCTTCATGTTTATGCTTACCTCAAGGACTCCTCTTCGCATACCTACCTGTCTCCATCGTGTCGATTCCCATTGTGTGCCTCGTCTGCTCCGTGAGTGTGTTCCCGTCACCTTCCAAGTGCTCCAACGATCTCCAGTCTCCAGCGTCTATCTCCCTGCAAGGAAAAGGACAGTAACTATTCCACGTATTATCTGCTCAAGTCAAACTACTACCAGTTCTCTCACCTGTTTCATTCTCCCTGCTCTCCTGTGGTCAAATAAAGCTACTGTGTTACGTTACATCTGTGTCTGTCCTCAGTCTACTGTAACAGATTTATGTTATTGATTTGTGAATGTTTCTGATAATATGTGACCAAGATAAAGTGAGCAGAATTCATCTGGTCATGTGATCTCAACATGGTGGCCAACTTAAGGAGGGACCGTCCTTAAAAATAAGTTTTTTTTTTTGTTGTTTTTTTTTAGGCCTCCAAAATTACTGGAGAATCATGAGTGTAGATCATTTTAAACATATTGTCAAAGCATGTAACAATGAGAAATCAAGTACTAAATAAATCAATTTTACTGTATTTAGAGTAAGCAGAAATTATGTACAAAATGGTGTTTGTGAGTCCTGATGTCCTGTTATGTTGCTAATGTTGTTCATCAGGACTCATAATCAGGTCATGTGACACTAGATTAAACAATGTTCATATAAAGTGTTCAGAATTATTGATTCATTTATTTGAAGCTGCAGGTTTTTCTGTGCATCATGATGATTGAGCTTCATATGAAGAACAGAAGATCATTATGAGAAACTCCACAACATCATCCATGATAAAAGAGGTCAAAGGTCATCTCAGAGGTCACAGATCATCAAATATATTTCTATAAACAGTATTACATCATAAAGCATTTAGTCCAAACTGAATGTGTGAGTGTTGAGAAGATGTGAGTTTCTTCTAATATCAGTGTGTTGAAGTGTTGTTTCTCTCTCTCTGCTGGAGTTTGTGTTCACTCGAGTGGAATAGAGGTTTTTGTACGACCGTTTCATTAGATTGTATCACTGTGGTGGACTTTCGGTGGAGGAACTAAACTGGTGCTCGGTAAGTCCTTTTAATTAACTATTTAAAAAAAAAAATAAAATTTAGATTTCAGAAAGTGTTTTTTACAGTTGAAACAAAAACATTTTTTTTTAAATAATAATGTTGTGCTGAAACTTTACTTGAAGTATTTATGTATAATGTGTTATAAAAGTATTCATAATTAAGATTATAATGCCTTATATATTTTCATAAATAATTGTAACCAAAATTAAAAGGCATTATATTGACCAATTCCTTGATAAAATTGGTTGTTTGCAATTTGTTTTACCCCATTATACTTTCTAAAGGTGTAGAAGTGAATAGATGATATAATAATGTGTTATAACTGCTTAATTAATTATTCATGAGATCATACATACATTATGATGATATAGTTTTATAATTATTTAATCTAAAACAATTATATTGTCATGTTTATACATTCAGAATAACAACATTATTCCTTTAAAAAAATCAAAACATATTTCCATAATGCGTCTCACTGTGAGTTTATTCAGTTTATTACAAATTTAATTTTCCTTCATTTATCTCTATACTCGGTATAGTTTACATTTTATTGTAGATATCATGGGGGAAAAAATAGATCTGACATCAGAATTTAAATGTTACTTTCTGTATTTCAGTCAGTGATACTGAATCTCTTTTGCTCATGTTGTGCTTGTAATTCAGTGTACAAATTGTAATTTAATACAAACAAAATATATGTATGATTCAGTTGTGTTTTAATTCTGTTTGAAATTGAGTTACATTTTGAGTTGAATATCTCAAGTAAAATTTAAGAACTTAATGTTCAGAGTTAAAAACTGCTGGATTTAATCAGTCAGTGTCTTACAATGTTTAGTTTGATTTCTGAGGTTTGATTTAAATGTATATAGTGATTGTGTAGTTTGTATATTGTATATATTATCAGCTCTAGTGATGCTGAATGTCATGAAGGATCAGATTGTGGTGATTTCTGCTGCTGTTGAAATGCTGTGAGTGAAACAGTGTGTTTTCTTTGTGTTTGTGAATGTGTTGTGTTTGTCTCCTGCAGCTGGTCCCACAGTGAAGCCCTCAGTGTCTCTGCTGCCGCCCTCTTCTCTGCAGATCTCTGGAGACTCAGCCGCACTGCTCTGCCTGCTCAGCTCTTACTCTCCACAGGGGGCGCTGGTGAGCTGGACACTGGACGGGTCAGAGGTCACCGAGGGGGTCGTGACCAGCGCGGAGAGCCAGCGGGACGGCCGCTACAGCCGCAGTAGCGTCCTGACCCTCAGCAAAGCACGCTGGGAAGAGGGAGAGGTGTACGTCTGCAGAGTAACACATGATGGAGCTCCTCATGAGGTCTCGTTCCACAAGAGCTCTGAGTGCTGATGTTTCTCTCCTGAAGATGAGCCGTATCTGAGTGTCCTGTGTCAGGCAGGATTCACATGAGTCTAGTGCTGCAGCTGTAGTGATTTACAACTCAATACTGAAAGAGAGCTGGCGTGTCAAAGCACTGTGTGATCTTTCAATCTGCTGTAACATTCAATAAAGCTTCTCAACAAGTTCACTTTGTGTCTGACAACATCATTCAACTAACAGATGAAGATGCAGGTGCTTTTCACAAGCTTGATGTAGCAGGAAATAAAGTCAAATAAAGCTCTTGGGGTTTGAACATGGTCTCTGGAGACAGAGCTGCTCTATTCTGAGAGGATCACAATCACTCCACCCTGACAATGCAATGGGCTTTTCAGTCTCACTGTTTGATTGGTCACTGATCTGGACTGGAACACACCAGTTTCACTTCTGCTGAAAATGTCACGATGAAAATAGATATGAAATGTCATGAAATCAACTGAATTCAGTCTGTTCAGTTTGATTGACAGGGATCATATATTACACCTAAAACATGATGATCATATTAAACACTGACTCATTCTCTTCAGAAACACAAGATGTTCATCAGAATCCAGTAGTTTTACTGACAGGGTTAAAAGAAAGGCTTTACATCACCAAATCACAGTAAACAGCAGACAACATACAGAGGGAAGAACACAATATTCACACATCATTCTTCTTACAGGAAGGAAGCACCTTTTTTCATTGACATGATTCCTGCACTTGATCAGGATCAGATGATCTGCTGTCCTGTTATACCACACATTCATCAACATTCTGTCTACTGGAGTTGCTTCGTGTTTATCGCAGTACAGTTTGTACTATCTTCAGGAAATTTACCCGGATCCACCTACACCCAGCTACAAAGGGTCTAGATCTGCTGTGTCCGTATGGGTGAGTCATGTTTGCTTGCGCACAGCCAGCGCAGTGTGGGTTGTTGGCCGTTGGAAAAGGTCGACCTGTTACTCAAACAGACAGCACATATAATCACGCCAGCACCAGTGATCCGAAAACCACTGAACCTTGTCATACTTCAAATACCGTCACAAACTCTCAAAGAATGTGCATGTCAAGAAATCTAGTTAACACTGAGTATGAAAATGAATGATGGCACAGGCGGGCAGACGCTCCCCTTTACAGGAGTC
>JAOTNS010003467.1:0-63582 GCA_028476615.1 Culter alburnus | reverse complement strand
ATTGGATACAGGCCGCATGGTTAAGGTACGGTGTGTGCACGGGGATATCGCGAGTTATCCGTTGGTGTCAGTCGGGATTCTATTTAGGAGTCAAAAGCATAGTGTGGAGGTGGCAGTTAATCCGCACCTCCGGCACCCGATAATTTTGGGGACGAATGGCCCCGCATTTAATAGAATTATTGGGACTTTATGTTCGGGTGCCTCTTGGAGTAAATGTGCGCGGGAAAGAAGTGCGAGTGCAGGCGGGGGAGACTGACCGGGACCAGTGGTGACTGCCTCATGGGAACAGAGCGGGATCGGAGAGACTGATTCTCTCGGACCGTGATGATTCCCCCTGGAGCAGTTCACGATGACACGCTGAAAAAATGCGTTTGAGAGGGTCAGCACGATCGACGGTCAGCCTCTCCAGCCTGGACGACCACTGACTTATCCCTATTTTGCGATTATTAAAGATAGGTTGTATCGAGTGACCCAAGACACTCAGTCAAAAGAGGATACAACCCAGTTATTAGTACCAAGAGCCGCAGGGAAATGCTTTTCCATGCGGCTCACTCTAACCCAATGGCTGGACACTTAGGACAAACAGCGACACTAATCGCCTCATGGCCCGATTCTTTTTGCCGGGGCATTCACGAGACGTGCGCAGGTGGTGCGTGTCTTGTCGTGATGTCTGGTAAATCCCCTGGCCACTCCAAAAGCGCCTTTGCGCCCCCTTCCATTAATGCAGGTCCCCTTCGAACGAATTGGCATGGACCTCATCGGGCCATTAGAGCGATCAGCGAGAGGGCATCGTTTTGCATTAGTCATTGTGGATTATGCAACACGATATCCAGAAGCAGTGGCTCTCCGCAACATTTCCGCTAAGAGTGTTGCGGCGCCCTCTTCAGTTTAATCTCCCGAGTGGGATTCCGAAAAAAATCCTCACTGATCAAGGCACGGCGTTTATGTCACGTACGCTACGCGAACTGTACGAATTGTTGGGCATTAAATCGATTCGAACCAGCGTCTTTCACCACAAACGGCGGGTTGGTCGAACGTTTTAATCGCACGCTTAATCCATGATTCGTAAGTTCGTTCAAGAAGATGCCAAAATTGGGATAAATGGTTGGAACCCTGTTGTTCGCTGTGCGAGAGGTCCCGCAAGCCTCCACGGGGTTTTCCCCTTTGAGCTTCTCTTTGGGCGCCCCCCCCGCGGGGGTTGGATGTCCTAAGAGTCTTGGGAGGACGGACCATCTCAATCGAAAAATGAAATTCAGTATGTGCTGGACTTGAGAACAAAACTCCACACTTTGGGGCGGCTATCTATGGAGAATTTGTTACAAGCCCAGGACAGACAGTGCCGGTTGTATGACAGGGGAACTAATCTGCGTAAATTTGCACCGGAGAGAAAGTACTCGTATTACTCCCCACGTCAAGCTCAAAATTACTGGCGAAGTGGCAAGGACCATTTGAGGTCACACGGCGAGTTGGTGATCTCGATTATGAAGTAATACGGTCCGACAGGAGAGGGGCACGTCAAATTTATCACCTCAACCTCCTGAAAAAGTGGAGTGAGGCGGAGTCAGTGATGCTGGCGACGGTGATTAGCGGAGAGGATGATCTCGGGCCAGAGGCGAATGTAAAAAAACAGTCCCTCGCTCTGGCCCCGGGGGAGATCACCTTTCGCCCTCACAGCTCACTGATGTTTCCAAATTACAGGCTGAGTTTGCCGACGTGTCTCTCCCCTACGGGCCGTACTGACCTCATTCAGCACCACATCGAGACGAGCCGGGCGTGGTGATTCGCAGCCGGCGTTAGGTTACTGAACCAAAAAAAAAAGTGGTTCAGGCAGAATTAGAGGCAATGCTGAAATGGGGGTAATAGAGGAATCCAGCAGTAACTGGGCGAGCCCGATAGTTTTGGTTCCCAAAACGGACGGCTCAGTGCGGTTCTGTGTGGATTATCGCAAGGTGAATGCAGTGTCGAAATTCGACGCGTATCCAATGCCGCGTGTGGACGAATTGCTTGACCGGCTTGGTACAGCTCGCTTTTATTCGACACTGGACTTAACGAAAGGGTATTGGCAGATCCCCTTGTCTCCATTATCCAAAGAAAAGACCGCTTTCACGACGCCGTTTGGATTTACACCAATTCGTGACCCTTCCGTTCGGGCTGTTCGGGGCACCGGCTACCTTTCAGCAACTCATGGACAAGATCTTACGGCCCCATGCTGCATATGCGGCTGCCTATCTGGATGACATTATTATTTTTAGTAACGATTGGCAGCGGCATATGCGGCATTTGAGGGCTGTCCTGAGGTCACTGAGAGGGGCTGGGCTCACGGCCAACCCGAAGAAGTGCGCAATTGGGCGCGTGGAAGTAAGGTATCTGGGCTTCCACTTGGGATATGGACAGGTGCGTCCCCAAATTGATAAGACAGCAGCGGTTGCGACCTGTCCGCGTCCCAAGACCAAAAAGGAGGTCAGACAGTTCCTCGGGCTGGCGGGATATTACAGGAGGTTTGTTCCTAATTATTCGGACCTCACCAGCCCGTTGACTGATCTGACTAAAAAGGATGCACCAGATACGGTCCAGTGGACGGAGCTGTGCCAGCAGGCCTTCACCCAGGTGAAGGCTGCTTTATGTGGCGGGCCGTTACTTCATTCCCCTGATTTCTCTCTCCCCTTTTTGTTGCAGACAGACACGTCGGACAGAGGGCTGAGTGCGGTCCTGTCCCAGGAGATAGAGGGTGAGGAGCGGCCGGTGCTGTACATTAGCCGCAAGCTCTCCAAGAGAGAGGCTAAGTACAGCACCGTGGAGAAAGAGTGTTTAGCCATCAGGTGGGTCGTCCTCACCCTCCGCTATTATCTCCTGGGGCGGGAATTCACCCTCTGTTCGGACCATGCCCCTCTGCAGTGGCTCCACCGCATGAAGGACATCAACGCGTGGATCACTCGTTGGTATCTCGCTTTACAGCCTTTTAAATTCAAGGTGATCCACAGGCCGGGTGTTCAGATGGCTGTGGCCGACTTCCTCTCCAGAAATGGGGGGGGGGGGGGGCTGCAGGCCGGACGGCTCCCCGGCCTGAGTCGGGCGGTGGGGGTATGTGGCGAGGGGGGCGTGGTTTAGCGGGGTCTGCAACAGGAGGGAGCGTCTGGGGATGTGCGGTGATTGAACGGGTTGAATGTAAATCACGAACACCTGTTTCTTGTTCCAGTAATTGGCGTGGAGACAGGATAAAACGCCAGGAGAAGCAGGAGCGTGTGAGAGAGAGAGGGACTGCTGACAGTCAGACTGAGTGAGCTGTGCTCGTTCCGTGGAGTGAAGCCCGTCCTTGGATGTGGAATTATTGAGTGTGCGTTGCACCGTCTTTTTGTTTATGTGTTTGATATTTTTCTCTGGTGAGAATAAAGACTGTCAGCAGCCCAAAGCCGATCCCTGTCCTCTTCCTTCCCATTACACAAGAACCTTTACCACAGCTCCTTTTTAACTCGATGCGCAACTCGTTTCAAATGTGCAGACATTCTTCATAAACTGTTGAATTGCTCTGATATGCATTGGTTCCCATGACAACGACTTGTCATAGGAAGTGCTAACTCATCACCTTGTGATGCCATATTGTAAACAAACCAGGCTAGGTGGCTAAGCTAACCCCACCTAGCAGCCCTTCAACTCAGGCTAAGCTAACTAATAACTTGTACAGTTAGTGGTTAGCATCATTTACGTGAAGCCTTTAACTATAGCTTGTGTGTATGCAGTGTGAACTGACCTAAACCAATTTCCTTTAACCACATTCCTGGTTTTCTGATTTTTCTTTATCCTCACCTTTAATTCTTCTCAGCTAATTTCACCTGCACTTAGGTGCGTTTCTCCCTGAACGCTGTTCAGCTAAATCTGCAGTTACTAGGGTAATTAAACCTAAATGTAAACTGTGTAGCTAAAGAAGAATTCTAGGATTTATTGAGATTTTTCAATAGCACGTTGACTAAACTTCAGGGCGGGACACACACATGGTGTGGCCCTGAACATGCGGCAGCTGTGACCAACTATAGAGTGATTTCCAAAGCTAATCTATTTGTTAAAAACTAGTGCTATTGACTATTCCCAATACCAGGTCATTCTGCTGTTTTAATCACTTCTTTAAATCTTTTATTGATTTTAATCATAATAGCAGTCAGCTATTCGTTTTTACTAGTATTATTTCTTTCATCTACGTGATTTATTTACATCTTCCTTTTTAGTCTTGTGTGGTTTAATTTCCCAATATAACCACAAGTAATTAGACATACTTTCCTTCTTGATTTTGTTTATTTATAACAGTTGTTTCAATTTTATGAGCCAGTTACAAAAGTAATCTGAACGATTGCTATGGCATAATTTTGAGCACCACTAATAAGCACAATCTAATAGGAAAGCTCTCCTCTTCCTGGAAGAGGAGAAGTAAAGGCAGATGACTCAAACCAGAGGTATGATCACGATGATCAGACTGAAGTCAACTTCTTCTGGCCTACAACCTCACTGGCTTGAAACAGGAGGTGAACGCCCTCCAACTCCAGATCACAGAGACTCACGAGGAGCTGATGCATGCTAAAAGCCACATAGACCAGCTAGAGATGGAGGCTCAGGACCGGCACAAGGACCCTGACAGAATAGAGGCACAGAAGAAAATCCACAAAACTCCAAAGGCTCTGACAGCTGCTCAGCAATGAGAGCCACAGCAAATTCTGAACTCTAGGTCAAAGATGACACAATCAGGACCTGTGAACGTCCTCTGGATGTGTCCAGATCTGGGACTGAAGCTCTGACCCAGCAGCTGGACAACACCCAAGATGAACTTGGCATGGCCCAAAGAGAACTGAGACTCTCTTACCTGCAGCAAACAGAACCACTGCAGGAGAAACATCTCAATTCACCACATGGAGTCAGCAGAAGAACCTCCCCCAGCCAAGCACAGAGGTACAGAGGGGGAAGCCAAAGCCTTCTGCTTGACACCTTATCAGCCAATTTCCTGAAATCCTCTGCAGCTGCAAAAAGGAGAAGGATTAATTCAGACAGACCCAGGTACCAGACCTACCACAGGGAGAAGCCGGAGATGGAAACATCCTCATCCTGCAGACCCCGCAGGACCTCCAACAGCAGGCAGCAACCACCTCTTCCTCCACGCCCTTCACACAGCAGCCATCCAGATGCTGCACAAGGACGAATGGACACGCCTGCATCAGACCCACAGGAGCTTCTAATGCTAGTAAAAGAGCTCCTTGAACAGTTCTTACCTGAGAAGTACTCAGAAGCACAAGATTCTGACCACTCACACAACACCACGCAGCCCTGCTCAAGCCAGCCACGCCACAAGAGCAGAGTGACACTGCAAACTTCAGGCTGCTTCTGACTGAGAGCAGAGGCTACAATCACCGGTTGCTCCTCTGCCATCAGACCTAGGTGAGTCTGAAACCCTCTTCACACTACAACTCCTGTAACCTCCTCCTACAACCACCTGCTTCACAGGCGTCCAGACGACAGGTGACACTGTCAAGGCACCTGCTACTTCAACACCTGCTGAGCAAGCTCAGAGACCTGAACCTTGCCACCAGCAAACATCTTGCCCGCATTAACGGTACCAACACTAACTGACAGGTGACACACTGTCAAGGCACTGGCTGCCTTGATTCCTGCAGCACCAGCTCAGAGACCTGAGCTTGCCTACTGTCTACATCAACCACCATGGAATGATCACCACTCCAGAAGACACATACAACCAGAGTCCATCACAGCCTTCCAGCCTTGTGTGCTAGTGGTGTGCCTGATCTTTCTGCACCTTCAACGTCGCTCGCTGTTGTCCACAGAAAGAACAACAACGATCGAAAGGGGGGGGGAATTATGTAATGACTGAGGCAAATCAGACACAATTATTGGTTAGTTAACCAATAGTTTTAAGCTCACTCTGGGGTCTGTCCCCATCCCCCGGGAAGTCCTCAGTTACAAGTTTATTGCGCCGAGGAATGTGGCTGCCGCATGGAGAGCAGAGAAGAGACACAGAAAATCTGCATCTTTCCTGCATTTTCCACACAGAACACAGACTCTGTGGCATTAATGTATAGACAGACTGTGCTATAAATGAATCCTTCCCAGGAAATGGTATCCATTATTACTGTTGCTGTATTACAATCATTGTATTCACATAGGGATGTGTATGTTTTCTGATGCATTTAAGGTAACTTCAATCATGCCATGTTTAGTGTCTACACGTTCGTATCGGAATGATTTAAATGCTTGTGTATGTGGTATGTCCATACCTGTGCAACACAGGAGTATTACAAGACTCTTTAATAGTTTTATTCAAAGACTCAGCTTGTTAATCTACTTGGTCATAAAAGCCCTGTCAAGGGGGGTGTGTTGTCACCCGGAAATACAACATCTTCATTGGCCCCCATCATTCCTAAGAGGTTGGACTTTGACCAGAGGTTAAAAGCCAGTGAACCATGCCACTCCCTCTCTTTCTCCTTGCTTCTGAACGACCGAATCGATCTCCTTGCGGCCGGCCTAGGCCAGGCCTGCAAGGCCTGTAGGCCTCGGTCTACAAACCTAGCCATGTGCTCCTCATCCAACATGGAAAAGACTGGCAATAACTTCGGACTGAATCCTCAAGACCTCTCCTCAGATGGCAGAGCTGATTCTCCTCAGCCTAAGGGCATCTTGCAAGTATCGTACATTTTAACACTAAACAGCGATTTGGTATTAATTTGTAAGACTTACCTTTGCTATTGCTGAAGAAACTGATGATTCCTTTCCAGATTGCCTTTGACATTTCATGTAGCTCTAGTAACAGCATCTCTTCCGGTTCAACTCTATCATTACTCATTCTGACTTGTGTATGTGTGTGTGACCCTTTGTGTATATTGTGTTACGTGTTTGTTAGTTTAGTTATGTGTTTGTGAGTTAGTTAATAAAGATTGTGCACAAGACATGTTTGGTTCTGACTCCGTCTGCTAATGAATTGCCTCTTAAGTGATAGATCCGGACTATGTGCTCTGAGTAGTACAGTACAATAAGAAATATTATTTTTCCATAACTTGGAAATTAACATTTCTTAGAATTAATAAACAATCAACACTAAGTGTTCCCTGGACAACAGGTTAATTGATTGTAATATTGAGATTAATGTAGCTATATCCAGTAAATCTGATTAACCGATTTACATATTCATAATTAATCATAATTAATAAATCATATTGAGTTATGAATAATTATTAATATTTCCCCTTTGAGTTAATTCGCTACAGTATGATTAATTGTGAGCAGTGTGTATTAGAGAAAAACATCTCTCATAATGACATTTTCCCCCCATTTAAAATTATTATTCTCTCCAATGAAAGGTTGGATTTTTGTAGATTTTTTAAATAAAAGATCAAAAGTATTAACGATGCAGATTTATTTTCACAGCCTTCTTTGGTCATATTTACCAAGGGTATGAATAATTTTGGGCACGACTGTATATATGTGTATCTATCTATCTATCTGTCCTTATTAATTGTTATTTAAGTTTATTATGAAGTTTATAATAATTACCTTGCATTTTCCTATAATTTGCCCTTTTGTCATCATTTTATTTGATTATTTGTGCTGTAATGCTGCATATGAATGCTATTTTGTCCTTCTATTTAACACAGTCTTTAAAATAATTGCTGGAGGTTTGTCATTTTGTAAATGCTTTAACACCATAGACCTAGACCCCCTGTGTTCTACTACTGGTCACAATTGTTACCAGACATAAGACCCATTTTTTCATGGACTTTTCAATATTTATTTTTTTACTTAATTGACGTTGATTGTTTAATATCCTTACAAATACAATACACATTTGGTAACACTTATAGGTTCATTAGTTAACATTAGTTAACTGCATTAGTTAACATGGACTAAAAATTAATTGCACTTATAAAGCTGCACTTTATCTTGTATGTTAATGTTAATTTCAACAACATTTACTAATACTTAAAATCTTGTATTAAAATATTAAATATAAATATTGAAATCTTGTTAACATTAATTAATGCACTGTGAACTAACTTTTGTATTGTATAAATGCTACGAAAAATAAATGTAAAGTTTTCCTGATTTATTTTCTCTGATCACCCTTCTGGGCTTACACTGAATTGCCACATTTTGGAGACTTTGTCTTTTTACTGCACTCATAGGATGTAATCAAGATTAATCTTAAGTGTTGTCTCAAAATGGCAGCAAATACACTACCAGTCAAAAGTTCGGAAAAAGCTAGTTTTATTCATTTTTTTAAAAGAAATGCTGTATTATTTTAATACTTTTAATACTAAAATTATGACATTTTTATGAAAGTTTTTTTGGTAACTAGTAGGGTTTTTGGTAAAACAACTTTCGGAGCACAGAAGTGCAATTGATGACAATTCTTATTTTTTGGGAGAAGTAACCATTTTAATTTTTTTTTACAATGAGAACTTACGTTGCAGGTGTTGTAGAAATTACTGGCATCATCACCAAGCAGGATAGGTAAGCCCCGGAGCACAAGAGTGCGCATTGCTGTCACATCTGCTTCTTTCTGGAAGAAGATGAAAAAAAAAAAAAAAAAAACAAGTTCAAGATCATGAAACTTTAAAGCTACAGAAAAAATAAATTTGCTTACTTCACCCAAAGATTTAAATTCTGTCATTAATTATATTAATTTCTTTCACAGAATAATAAACAAAATGAAGGCTGCGGTAAACTCACGCCTGTATTCATTTGCTGCATTAGCTCATCCAATTTCTCTCCAACGGTCCCTTTCTTGGACTTGAAGATTGTGACAAAGCGTGGTGTGTAGCGATCCACAGCACCATAAAAGTTACTCTGCAGATCTGTGGTGACTATCCTGTGAAACTCTGCAAACACCTACAACACATGCAAAAAAAAGAAAAGAAAAAAAGACTGAGGGTTGGGACAGTGTGGATATTTGTTAATGCATGGTCAGGCCTACAGGGCAATTCTAAAGACAAACCTAAACAGAATGCAGTTTCTCATGGTCAAAAAAGGAATATGAATAAGTACTTACTTGTCTCTCGGTAAAAAGTGCTGGCCACCGCTCCATCAATGTTTTCACTGGAGTTTCTGCATCCACAATCTCATGTCTTCGCATTGAGAAGGTCAGGTCCATCTTTGATGCAATGAAAGTTCCACTAGGGTTCACTTTCCTCATTTCTTCAACCAGAAGCTGTCTCACAGCCTCTAGGCTATCTCCATTCTGCCCCTCAGGGTGTTCTGGTAAGTAATTTACCTCAGACCTTTTTGGCCTTTTCAGTCCTTTTGCTGCCATTCCCGGGCCACCTGTTTTTGCCCCCATTTACACCAACCTCTACACATCCTGCTTTTCTTAGTTTAGTGCAATAGTTTCCCATTTTGAATTTCAAGCTATGCTTCCAGCTAGAACACCCATCCGGCGAACCTTGCTCCTTAAGGCAGGGATGTTTGCTAATGAGCGCTAGTGCCACAGAATTAATACGCTCTTTATTTGGATAGGCATCAAACTTGTAAATAGTTTCAGCAAGATTTTCTAAAATACTATGCTTCATGTCTCTTGTTACATTCAGGTACGTCTGGTCTCGTAGATATTGAAGATTAGCCTGTCTGAGTCTGAATTCCACATCGACAGAAAAATTTGGAATGTCAAAAATCTCTGGCCATGGATTGTGTCTTGTAGATGAGCTGTCTGTGGGCAGAATCACTGTATCATCGGAATTATAGGAGTCATCAGACATGCTGGTGGTTGAGGCGGTAACCAACAATGGGATTACCTTCACTGTAGCTCTTGAAGCTGGTAGGTCACCTATGTCTTCAAGGTTGCAGAAGGCATTGTCAAAGTCTGAATCTTCATACATCACATTGAAGTCATACTGCAAATCGCATTTTTCTTTGATTTTTATCTTCAGCTCTTCAACAGTTTTGGGTTTTGCATCCAGTGACAACTTCCTTATGTCCTGGTCAGTTAGGATGAGTCTTACTTTATAGCTTTCCATGGTCCTAAAAAAAAAAGAAGAAAAAAAGAAATTCTCTTTAGTGGCCATTTGATGTATTGTCATTCAGCACAGAATGTAACGCTTCAGTGTCACATACACATTGCCTTTAACTCGGTAGGCAGATAAGAGGAAAACATCATTAAGCTCAGACAGATGGGTCACTGTAAGACACCGTGCCCCACCAAAACACAATTCATAAGAACACAAATGTTCAATGTACCAGGAGCTCAAAATCCTGCAGACCAACAGGATTTCTGTGTTGATAACAACAATGTGTGTTATTTGTCTAAACTCTGGAAGACCTGAGCAACTTCCAATGGAGACGATCATATCTGCACAGTATTTCACACCATGAACACATGCAGAGGATGCAACCAGCACTGAAGATTGCTTGCCATTTTGCTGATGTAGTGAACTCTGAACATTCTCAGGGAAGGATGTGACCATAACTGATCTCACTTTATCAATTTCCAAAGGAGGCTTGAAGAATGTTGAGGAATCCAAATGGAAGGCCATCATTTTCTGGTGTCTTACAGCTAAGGTATGTGCTACATTCTTGAAATTGCATGTGTCACGCACAACTTTCTTGAAAAATTTGTGCTTCCCTTCAAACCTCATTTGTCCACACATCTACTAGAGGGCCAAAGATTTGTATCATTTGAGGATAGTGTTCAATAAAATGATGTTTGGGACGAAGTCTGTAGTTTGGAAAAGTTTTCTGCAGTAACTCACGATTTTCTGAGATTTTGCTGTCCAAGACGTGTATTAACTCTTCCGTAAAGTGTGCTGACATTACCAACTCCAGTGTATCTTTAAGAAGCATCAGTATCTCCCATGATTGGTCTCCTTCAGGCACATTGTAGCCTATCATCAATGGAAGCAGCCTCAGCAGAGACCAATTTTCATGACCATTTCCCCCAGTAGTTCCCCTAGAGAAGGAAGTTTTTGGAATGATCTGTGGTTTGTCAGCTTTATCAGAAAATGTGTAAGGGAACTGCCTAATAGCCCTGTTCAAAGACTCCAAAGAAATATATTTTTTGGCAATCAAATCCTTAAGGCACAGTGACAATTCTGCTGGTACTAAACCCTCCAAAAAATCATGGAGAATGTCAGGTGGGAAACCATCCACCACGTGAAAGTGTGTCAGTTTTTCAGATAGTGGACATCCTCTTTTTACGCCATGATGTTTTGCCATAGTATGGTCACGGGAAACCTCGTGCACATGTTTTTCATGGTTCTCTCTTGTCCTTGGCTGAAGTAGACCAGATCTGATCTCCTTATCCTGAATGCCATCTTGTTTACACATACAAAACCGACAAAAGTAATCCGCTGCAAAACTCTCCTGGAATCCTGCCAAAGAGTGAGCCCCCAAGTTGTCCGCTGCCACATACAGTACAGTGCCTTTAACACTTTCTGCTAATCGTTCAACATACACACCACTTTCCTCAAGAGTTGCAATGTCCTGAATGAGAGGACGAAGAACTTCATGATAGCCATGCTCTTTTACAGTGTTAACCTTGCACAAAAGTGCAAGTTGGATTGAGTGAAGAGCCGACCGATACTTGGAATCAAGATTAGCAAGTACCCAATATACGGCACATAGTTTGTGTTTTTTCTTGGAGGTTCCAATTGGATTAGCAACTTCAAAATCATCAATGTATAGACCAAGGGAAATCCTACATTCTTCTACATTTAAAAGAATATTTTCTTTGAAATGAGAGCCATCTCTGAATGAGTGGTATCCTTCATGTGAAAACCCCTCTGCGTGCAGCACCTTATCCAAAATGTCCTTATTGTTAAGCAATGTCTTCAACATTTTCAGTATGGGGACATACACAAATGAGTGATCTTTATCAAGAGCAAACTCAACTGGCATAACAACTGGAAATTCTCGCAGCATATAAGATTCTCTTCTGCTAGCTGTTGACAGGGATCCTTCTGCACTGGTAAATTTCAGCAGGACATTACTTTGTGACACTACACTTACAATGTCACTTACTATGGAATTATCCACATCACTACAGTGCTGACTGATAATTTTCTGGACAGCATTTTGTAGTAAGGGCTGTGAAAGCATTTGAATCTGATTAATCTGCTGGATTTACTTCTTGTGCAGCGCTTTCAGATATGTGCAGGATTGCTTGCATTTTCAAAAATAATGAAGCCAGGTTACGTTCCAACTGAATTTCTAAGTCCTGCATGTCATCTACAGACTCTTCACAATCGTCATCCTGTAAAGGCACCTCTTCGTCCACTTCAGTCAGTTGATCTGATTGTTCAATGTTTGAAAGTATTGGACCTTTAAATTGTGTTGTAGTACTCCCACTGTGTACTCGGCTTTTGTGAGCATTAAACGTTGAATATACATTACTCTCAAACTGACAGCCTTCATATGGGCATGAAACGCTTTGTTTAAGTTTTAAATGGCTGCGTAAATGTGTGAAAAACTCAGCTTCAGTGCAGGGCTGCACATACTCTCATAACTGGCAGTGAAACGCAAATTTGGGTTCACTTGTTTTGTCTGTCTGATTGAGAGTGCCAAACAGATAAGTGCACTTTGAGTGCATTAAAAGACTTGAAAGAGCACAAGCAATCCATATGAAGACATGGTATTGGCTGCTGCCGAGTGAAGCCTCCATGTTTTAGACGATAATGTTTTAACAAAAGTCCTCTTTTGTTTGCAGAAAAAAATACAGTGCTTACAGTTCCACTGCATCTGCAAGAAATTATTTGAAGTGGACATATATTTTAAGTTGGTTTAGTCAACAAAATATTAACAAAATATAAAGTGCAGCATAGTGAACACTGTCACAAACTATTTCTTCAAAGGAAAAGTCCTCACGAGTGTATCAAGACCTGTGCGTTGAAGACCAATCAGGAGGCAGCTGCCAGAAGGACTTCTTCTTCTAAAAAAAGACAACAAAATTTAATTAACAGGAGGGTTCTGCTTTGTAAAATTAAAGACACATTCCTTGATATGTGCATGTTCTACAAGCATTACAGAAAATATACCTTTAAATACGAAGTTATATGTATTTGTGACTTCAGTACAGACAATTTTAAAACAGTGTTTCCTCTGATTACTTTCAGTAATGGTGTGCCAGTACGAAAAAAAATATTGGAAAAGAAAACGTTCATGTGATATTAAGATTGCTTAGTTTAACATCACTTAACATTACTAAGTTTCTTATCATGTTAGAAGATGGCTCATTATATCAGCAGTGATATAAAGCAGTTGAGTTTGAGTAAAGAAACAATTTACAGTGTTTGTTTTATATTCTTAATTTACTGAATTTAAAAATAATAGTATAATGCTACTGTGAAATCACAAAACATGTCAAAAATAATCACAAACGTCATCTCTGCATAAACTGCAGGTTACATATAACTGTAAATGTCGCCGTTTCAACAGATTTGTAACGTTCGTCATTTATAAACCAAAGCCAACAGAGGAGAATGCATCAGGGAAAATGGTAAAATAGAAAACCATAATTCATATTGTATTTGGGACAATTAAAACTATTTTTTAGTCAATCCAGGAACCGTTGTGGTACCTGATAGTTTTATATGCAAAAAAAGAGGTCAAACCATATTCTTCAAGATCTGATAATATCAAAATTATTTGGTACACATTAATTAGCATTACACATTAAAACTAGCAACAGACAGTAAAAAAAAAAAAAATATTCATTCAAATGTTGCATGCTTGATTACTTACCTTATTATTCTTCTTCTTCTTGCAAAAACGTAACGAAGCTCCGGATAAAAACGTAGGCAGCCAGTCAACGTCTTTCCACATCTGCAAAATTGGCGCCGAGATACCTACAGATTCAATCGCGCATGCTCTTGCTGTTACAGTAGACGGAGGACAGACACAGGTATAACTTTTCACAGTCTTTATTTTGACCACAGGAGAGCAAGGAGAATGAAACAGGTAAGATAACTGGAAGTAGTTTGACTTGAACGGGTGATACTTGGAATAGTTACTGTCCTTATCTTTGCAGGGAGTTGAACGCTGGAGACTGGAGATCGCTGGAGCACTTGGAAGCAGACGGGAACACACTCACGAGGCAGACGAGGAACACAATGGGAATCGACACAATGGAGACAGGTAGGTATTCGAAGAGGAGTCCTTGAGGTAAGCATAAACTTGTAAGGGTATGCAAACGAGACCGGACGTGGAGTGCTGTGAGTGTGAGTGTTTTATGGAGCTGCTGATGAGGAGAGTGATGAGGTGCAGGTGGCGGTGATCAGTATTCTGGAGATGGTGCGCGCTGTGATTGGGTGACGTTGGAACCTGACGTGTCTGTGACAGTACCCCCCCCTCCACGGCCCGCTCCAGAGGGCCGAGAACCCCGACGCCGTGGTGGTCGTCCTCTTCCCGCGGTGCCGGTTTCTCAGGGTGACTGTCATGGAAGGTTTGGAGTAAACTGGGGTCTAAGATGTCGTCCCTTGGGACCCAGGAGCGTTCTTCGGGACCATATCCTTCCCAATCCACCAAGTATTCAAGCTGACCACCACGACGCCGGGAGTTCAAGATCTCTCGCACCTCGTACGCAGCTCCGTCCTCCACGATGAGTGGAAGGGGGGGTTCGGCGGGAGCCACGTCAGGTCCTGTGGGAAGAACAGAGGGATGGTGAGCTTTGAGGAGTGACACATGGAAAGTTGGATGTATACGGTACCCTTGGGGAAGACGGTTGATAGGTGACCGGGTTGACCTGCTTGACGATGGGGAATGGGCCAATGAACCTGGGACTCAGCTTTCTGCAGGGCAGACGCAGTCTGATGTCACGGGTGGATAGCCAGACCATCTGACCAGGCTGGAATACTGGGGTGTTAGAGCGTCGGAGGTCGGCTACCATTCTGCGTCTGCGCAGGGCTCGTTGCAACTGGTGGTGAGCTGAGTCCCAGACCCTCTCGCTCTCTCGGAACCAGTAATCCACTGCAGGAACGTTGGAGGGTTCCCCATCCCAGGGGAACAGTGGGGGTTGGTAACCGAGTACGCATTGAAACGGTGTAAGCCCAGTAGTTGACTGTCGGAGAGATTTTGGGCGTACTCGGCCCAACCCAGGAACTGGTTCCAAGAGTCCTGGTGGTCATGACAGAAGGTACGGAGGAAGCGGCCAATCTCCTGAACCTTCCTTTCCGTCTGCCCGTTCGACTGGGGGTGATATCCAGATGTGAGGCTGACGGCCACACCTAGGAGTGAGTAGAAGGACTTCCATACACGGGATATGAATTGAGGCCCACGGTCGGAGACGATATCTCTGGAATTCCGAAGTATCTGAAGACTTGGTTGAAGAGTATTTCGGGTCTCCATTGCAGTAGGTAATCCAGGAAGTGGAATTAAACGACATGACTTTGAGAACCGGTCCACAACAACTAGGATGGTGGTGTATCCGTCTGAGACAGGGAGATCAGATATGAAGTCCACTCCTAGGTGTGACCAGGGGCGATCTGGAACGGGCAGCGGAAGGAGTTTCCCAGCTGGCAGATGACGAGGAGACTTGGAGATGGCACACTCCCTACAGCCCTGCACGTACCTTCTGACGTCGGCTGCCATCCCTGGCCACCAGAAGCGTTCTTTCAGCAACGAGAGGTCTCATTGGCCCGGTGACCAGTGCAAGTGACGTGTGGGCTGAGTGAATGGTGGGAGTGCGTCGTGTCCGTGGAAGATAGAGCAAGCCTGGTGGACAGCCCGGCGGAGGGTTAGTGGAGGCATTGGAGGAGGGAATGGTCTCTTCTGACCATGTTATGGGACTCACGATGAGGGAGCTAGGAATAATGGGTTCTGGTTCCTCAGTCTTTTCCTCAGGGGCATGCAGACGGGAGAGAGCATCCGCTTTCACATTTTTCGTACCAGGACGGAAGGAGATGGTGTAGTTAAAGCGGGAGAAAAACATGGCCCAGCGAGCTTGTCTAGGGTTCAATCTTTTCGCAGAGCGAAGGTACTCCAAGTTTTTGTGATCTGTTAATACCAAGAAAGCATGTTTGGCTCCCTCCAGCCAATGCCTCCACTCTTCCAAAGCAAGCTTGATCGCTAGAAGTTCCCTGTCTCCGATGGAATAGTTGACTTCCGCGGGCTGAGCTTGCGGGAGAAGAAGGCGCATGGATGGAGTACTTGGGGTCCCCTGCTGCTGCGATAACACCGCTCCCACTCCGGTGGTAGATGCGTCCACTTCAACAATGAATTGTTTCTCTGGATCAGGGTGTACGAGTAAGGGAGCGGTGGTAAAGGCTTCTTTGAGCTGGTTGAAGGCGTTGGTGGCTGCCGGGTCCAGGACAGAGACTTGGGCTGGTTGCGGAGTAAGCTGGTGAGTGGATGGGCGATAGAGCTGTAACCTTTGATGAATCTTCTGTAGAAATTTGAGAAACGAGGAAGCGCTGGAGTTCTTTAATGGTGGTGGGTTCTGGCCAGTTGGTAATGGATTCCACCTTCCTCTCGTCCATCCGGATGCCACTGTGGTCGATGTTATATCCCAGGAATGAAACGGAGGGTTGATGGAATGTGCATTTTTCGGCCTTGAGGAACAGATGGTATTGGCGAAGACGGGTGAGGACCTCCGCAACGTGTTGGCGATGTTCGGCCTGGCTCCGGGAGTAGATGAGAATGTCGTCTATGTAGACCAGGACAAACCGATGGAGAAACTCCCGGAGCACCTCATGAATGAAGTCCTGGAATACGGAGGGGGCGTTGACTAGTCCATACGGCATGACCAAGTACTCGTAGTGGCCAGTAGGGGTGATGAAGGCGGTCTTCCACTCGTCCCCTCACGTATCCGGATGAGGTTATACGCGCTGCGGAGGTCCAGCTTCGTGAACACAGTGGCACCACGGAGATGTTCTAGGGCAGCTGGGACGAGAGGAAGGGGTAACGGAACTTTACTGTTATCTTGTTGAGTGCACGGTAGTCAATACAGGGCCGCAAGCCTCCGTCCTTTTTAGCCACAAAGAAGAAACTGGAAGCAGCAGGGGAAGTAGACGGCCTGATGTAACCTTGGGCGAGGGCTTCCTTGATGTAATCCTCCATGGCCTTCTCCTCCGGGGATGGAAAGCGGGTAGATTTTTCCTTTGGGCACTGGTTCACCCGGAAGCAGGTCGATGGCACAGTCCCATGGCCGGTGTGGAGGCAGCTTGGAAGCCCGCTGAGGGCAAAATACGTCGCTGAAGGGGGCGTAACACTCGGGGATTTCCACAGAACGCTGTTCAACAGGACTTTCGATAGACGTAGCGCAGAGAGAGAGATCAGATGAGGAGTTGGTTGGAACTGGCAGATCCGTCAAACAGTGCTTGAAGCAAGTGTCGCCCCACTTCAGGACTTCGCCCGTTTTCAAGAGATGGTCGGATTGTGCTGCTCCAACCAGGGGCGCCCAGAACCACGTCAGCGGTTGAGTCCTCCAGAACCAGCAGATGCGCCTCTTCTTGATGTAGAAGTCCAACTTGAATGTGAACGGGTCCTGCCACGGAGCGGACGCGCTTACGGCTCAGGGGTCGGCCGGTTATGGAGCGGATCTTGTAGATGGTCGAGTCGGAGAGGTCTTGATGCGGAGTTGACGACAGAGGGCACCAGAGATGAAGTTGCCGGCGGACCCCGAGTCGATGAGCGCGACCACTGTAAGTGAAACATTGGCGGCAGTAAGATTGACGGCAGTAGTGAGTGGTTTCATCTTATGAGTAGCAGGAATAATGGCACTCACCAGGGGTCGCGGCGGTCGTGTGGGGCATGCAGCAATCACATGCCCCGGTTCACCACAGTAGAGACAGAGACGAAGGGTGAGGCGGCGGCGGCGTTCTTCATAGGATAGACGAGAGTTTTCTACATCCATGGGTTCTTGAGCTGGTTCTGGAGTGCTGACGGGTTCGGATCGGCAGAGTGGCACGGTGGAGAAGAACTGGTCCTGGTGCTCTTGGAGGCACGCCTGCATGCGAGTGGCGCAGCGGATGGAGAGCTGGATGAACTTTTCTAGGCCGATGTTGTCCTCGCATGCAGCGAGTTGCAGCCGCACCCGAGGTTCCAATCCTTGCCGGTAGTTCGTTATCAGGGCTTGTTCGTTCCATCCTGCAAAGCATAATCATAAACAGACATGGAGCCTTGTCTCAAATTATAGAGTTTCTCACCAGCTGAAGAGTCTGTGATGGGTTTCCCGAATACCTCCCGAAGTGGGAAATAAACGACGAGTAGGATTGGGTTACAGCGCCCTGCTGGGACCAGATGGAATCGGCCCATTTTAATGCTTTGCCGCTGAGCTGAGAGATAATGAACGCTATTTTGGCAGTATCACTCGGGTACAGGTGCGGCTGCATCTCCAGGACCAGTGTGCATTGCAGCAGGAACCCGCTGCAATCCTCCGCCGATCCTGAGTAGGGCGCCGGTTTGGCCATGGGACTGGCGTACGGCGGCAGTGAAGGAGGTGTGTTGACGTGCTCAGTGGGGCTAGCTGGTGCTGGTGCAGGTGAAGATGGAGGAACTGGAGATGGTGGCGATGGATGAATTGTTAGCGTGCGCCGAAGCGCATCCACCAAATCCTGAAAGGGGTCGGGTTGGCTCATCCTGGGTCAGCGGTGTTGGTCCGGTCTTCTGTTACAGTAGACGGAGGACAGACACAGGTATAACTTTTCACAGTCTTTATTTTGACCACAGGAGAGCAAGGAGAATGAAACAGGTGAGATAACTGGAAGTAGTTTGACTTGAACGGGTAATACTTGGAATAGTTACTGTCCTTATCTTTGCAGGGAGTTGATCGCTGGAGACTGGAGATCGCTGGAGTACTTGGAAGCAGACGGGAACACACTCACGAGGCAGACGAGGAACACAATGGGAATCGACACAATGGAGACAGGTAGGTATTCGAAGAGGAGTCCTTGAGGTAAGCATAAACTTGTAAGGGTATGCAAACGAGACCGGACGTGGAGTGCTGTGAGTGTGAGTGTTTTATAGTGCTGCTGATGAGGAGAGTGATGAGGTGCAGGTGGCGGTGATCAGTATTCAGGAGATGGTGCGCGCTGTGATTGGGTGACGTTGGAACCTGACGTGTCTGTGACAGACTGAAATAAAATTCAGTTTTAATAAAGATTTTAAAATGTTCTCTGACATTGTTATGTGTTCACTCTTGTCAGTTTTCAACCACTTGGGTCATGCTGACACCACACTTTGAGAATTAGGTTATATAAATGATTTGACTAATATTTACTTATATTGTAAATATTGTTTTTTTTTTATCTTTTTTTTTTTTAATTAAGAGCAGATTCATTCTATGAATGTAGAGCTGTAAAAGTAAGAAACATATTTAACAAAGTATTTACACAAATACAAGAACTACAAAAGTTGAATACATTGTTCTGAGGAGCTGAGTGATTTTCTTTACAGGTATTTTCCTATATGATAAAATCCAAGAGAGAGACCAGAAAATAGTACCAGTACCTTAAACAGACATTTATATATTTTTAAAATCCCTCATTTTTTTCATTGGATAAACCAAAACAATAATTCATTTCACACTATAAGCTTTATCAGAGTGTGTGTTCTCTGAAGATGGACATGCAAGACGTAACAAATCAACAACAACAAAAGCTTAAAAAAAATTAAGGGCCTTGGTGTCCATGACAAATAAAATATTTTTTATATTGGGTCTGTTAACACATTCATAGTGATACCATCCATTGCAGCAGTCACACTGAATCTGAAAGAGACGGTGAAATTACAACATGTTTCAAAGCAAGGTGAAAATTCAAAGAACAATTTGCTGGTTAACAGACCCAAGAGTCCTCTGTGTTTTCTCTGTGAGGATATTTGTCCCCACATGCCAAGCATAGGTCAGAGAGGCCTGCCTTTACGTGCACATGAACTTTGATGACATCCCATTCTTAATCCGTAGGGTTTAATATGGAGTTGGCCCACCCTTTGCAGCTATAACAGCCTCAACTCTTCTGGGAAGGCTTTACACAAGGTTTAGGAGTGTGTTTATGGGAATTTTTGACCATTCTTCTAGAAGCGCATTTGTGAGGTCAGGCAGTGATGTTGGCGAGAAGGCCTGGCTTGCAGTCTTTGCTCTAATTCATCCCAAAGGTGTTCTGAGGTCAGGACAGGCCAGTCAAGTTCCTCCACACCAAACTCGCTCATCCATGTCTTTATGGACCTTTGTGCACTGGTGCGCAGTCATGTTGGAACAGGAAGGGGCCATCCCCAAAACTGTTCCCACAAAGCTGGTAGCATGAAATTTTCCAAAATGTCTTGTTATGCTGAAGCATTAAGAGTTCCTTTCACTGGAACTAAGGGGCCAAGCCCAACCCCTGAAAAACAACCCCACACTATAATCCCCCCTCCACCAAACTTTACACTTGGTACAATGCAGTCAGGCAAGTACCGTTCTCCTGGCAACTGCCAAACCCAGACTTGTTCCTTGGATTGCCAGACAGAGAAGTGTGATTCGTCACTCCAAAAAACACATCTCTACTGCTCTAGAGTTCAGTAACGATGTGCTTTACACCACTGCATCCAACGTTTTGCTTTGGATGCAGCTGCTCAGCCATGGAATCCCATTTGTAACCCAGACTAATTAAGGGTTATAATATATATTAATATAAATGTATGAGGTTCAGAAAAGTAAATAAATAAAGATTAGCAATATTAACAAATACTTTTCTTAAAATAAATTGTGTGACAAAAATAATTTGTAATATTTAAACAAATTATAGTTTTAACCAATCAGAGTTCTGTTATGGACCGCCCACTTGCTGACACGGCAGATTGCGCAAGACCTGAGAAGGTATGGAGGACCAGGGGTGCCACTTAAAAATAAAAAGAAGAATCAATTAATTAATTTAATAATTCAAACATAAAAATGTATATAAATGATTCACTTTTTATATGGGCAAATTAATAGACATATTTAAAGTTGTTTATTTAATTCCTGTTTTTAAATGTAGTTTAATAAAACAATAAAACAATAAATTTTAAAAATCTTTTTTGAATGTATAAATAAATAGACAAATTTGAAATGGGATATTTAATTCATTTTTTAAAACGTAGATCAATAAAACAATAAAAAGTTCATTAGTAAATCATTTTAAATGCGCATTTAAATCGCTTTTTTAAAAAGAATTTGGCAAATGCTTTTCTTTCTCTATTTACCAATTGCTTTTCTTTGTCGGTTTGCCAAATGCTTTTCTTTATCCATTTGTCAATCGAGTGGTAAAATGCCATTGGACAGTACACACGTGGGAGCAACCAATCAACTTTCGCCTCAATTTGAAGAGCCAATCCTCTCTCACTTGTAACACTCACTGTCATTGGACAGTTAGTACGGTGACCGGGAGGGGACATGTTCGGTTCATTTAGTTTTGTCGTGGCAGCAACATATAAACTCGTGGGAACGTGATAATATGCCGTGGGCAAAGATTAATTCGTGGGAACGGCCACGAGATCGTTTTGTCGAGGTAACGACATCCTTATGTCATGGCCACGCCATGTAAAGTCGTGGCCTCGAGATCATATGTTGAGGGAACGATATATTGTTCTCATGGCCACGAGTTAAATCTGTAAACAGCCTGCGCAACCATAGCAACCTGGAATTATCACAAATGGACAATACCATAATAATATTTTTAATTAAGAAAAAGAACGGAATTAAGAAATTATTATATTAACATAGTGCATATTATATTGTATTGCGCGCGATGTTGCAGACAGCATTCTTTTAAATCCATTCACTTATCGTTTATTTTTTATTTAATATTTTTATATTATTAGTTACATCTGTATATTCAGGGTGCGATTTGTGAAAAAACCGTAGGAGGTGGATGTTTTGAAAAGTTTTTTTTTTTTTTTTTTTTTTTGTTAAAAACCACAGTGGAGCTATATACTATTTTTGGCAGCTGTTACAGAAACATTTTTACAAAAAAATTCTGATTTAACTTTGAGATTTGAAGTATTAGATATAGCTTAGATATTTGCAGCACTACAATGACACTAATAATTCTTAATTTCTGATAGAAATGCAAAATCAATCGGTAGTTATTAATAGAATAACGAGACACAACCCTTTACATTCAATCGCGTTTGGTCCCATTTATTTATACACGTTTACCTCAGATTTCATTAGATAGAATATAAGCTGTGCTGTACACAGGGTTTCATAATTACCGAGGTCAGAAAATGTAGTTTACTAGGGGGGTACAGGGGCATGCTCCCCCGAGAAAAATTTAGATTTCCCTGGTGTACATATGTGCATTTTTAAGACGTTTAAAGGCCAACAAATTGGATAACAATAGCTTTAAAACCATGTCAACAAATACATGCATGCACAGTTTTGAGGCAGCTTTAATCGCATGTGTGGTAATTTCATGACTTAACTTACAACAGAACACCGACGGCCATTGCTCGTAGTTTCTTTTGCGCTTTATTTAAGCTATAATAAAGTAATTATGCAGCGCGCGCCGGCGCATTTGCTCATGCAATTCTTGAGTGCGCGCCACGAGCACAGTATAACGGCTGATTGGACAGTCGTGTTCATTTTTCTGAGTGTTTATTTTTCTTACTAACATCATCCGACCGCAGTTCACTGTTGTTCAACTGAAGCTCACTCGTTGTCACCTGCACCTTTTCCGCGCTTGTTTGACTTGCGCCTGGCGCTGAGGCGAAGTCGGAATGCGCGTCTGAAAAGTGTCCCATTTGTTGTGGTGGTAAAGAGACAGTTCTATATAAACGCAGCGTTTTATTTTGCGATGTTTTAAAAAAAGATTTTTATTTTTGGTATTTTATATGCTCTTGGTGGTTTGTGGAGTAGCATCACCCAGGGGGGATATTTTTTTTTTATCCCCACCGGTCTGTTTTCTCTTGTAGCCCCTCGTGCCTGTGACAGCATTCGAATTAATTCAGAGTTTAAGTTTTAAAAATGTGTTACTATTTTAGAATATTTTGTTTATTATTTGTATATAACCTATGAAAGCTTTATTTATGATTTTATTTTATTTCTGTAGGCGCACGGGAATTTTACAAGGAGCTCATTTACGGGAATATTATTTATATATAGGCCTATTGTCACAGACACGTCAGGTTCCAACGTCACCCAATCACAGCGCGCACCATCTCCAGAATACTGATCACCGCCACCTGCACCTCATCACTCTCCTCATCAGCAGCTCCATAAAACACTCACACTCACAGCACTCCACGTCCGGTCTCGTTTGCATACCCTTACAAGTTTATGCTTACCTCAAGGACTCCTCTTCGAATACCTACCTGTCTCCATTGTGTCGATTCCCTTTGTGTTCCTCGTCTGCCTCGTGAGTGTGTTCCCGTCTGCTTCCAAGTGCTCCAGCGATCTCCAGTCTCCAGCGTTCAACTCCCTGCAAAGATAAGGACAGTAACTATTCCAAGTATTACCCGTTCAAGTCAAACTACTTCCAGTTATCTCACCTGTTTCATTCTCCTTGCTCTCCTGTGGTCAAAATAAAGACTGTGAAAAGTTATACCTGTGTCTGTCCTCCGTCTACTGTAACAGAAGACCGGACCAACACCGCTGACCCAGGATGAGCCAACCCGACCCCTTTCAGGATTTGGTGGATGCGCTTCGGCGCACGCTAATAATTCACCCATCGCACCATCTCCAGTTCCTCCATCTTCACCTGCACCAGCACCAGCTACCCCACTGAGCACGTCAACACACTGCCGCCGTACGCCAGTCCCATGGCCAAACCGGCGCCCTACTCAGGATCGGCGGAGGATTGCAGCGGGTTCCTGCTGCAATGCACACTGGTCCTGGAGATGCAGCCGCACCTGTACCCGAGTGACACTGCCAAAATAGCGTTCATTATCTCTCAGCTCAGCGGCAAAGCATTAAATGGGCCGATTCCATCTGGTCCCAGCAGGGCGCTGTAACCCAATCCTACTCGTCGTTTATTTCCCACTTCCGGGAGGTATTCGGGAAACCCATCACAGACTCTTCAGCTGGTGAGAAACTCTATAATTTGAGACAAGGCTCCATGTCTGTTTATGATTATGCTTTGCAGTTCAGAACGCTTGCAGCCCTCAGGATGGAACGAACAAGCCCTGATAACGAACTACCGGCAAGGATTGGAACCTCGGGTGCGGCTGCAACTCGCTGCATGCGAGGACAACATCGGCCTAGAAAAGTTCATCCAGCTCTCCATCCGCTGCGCCACGCATGCAGGCGTGCCTCCAAGAGCACCAGGACCAGTTCTTCTCCACCGTGCCACTCTGCCGATCCGAACCCGTCAGCACTCCAGAACCAGCTCAAGAACCCATGGATGTAAAACTCTCGTCTATCCTATGAAGAACGCCGCCGCCGCCTCACCCTTCGTCTCTGTCTCTACTGTGGTGAACCGGGGCATGTGATTGCTGCACCCCACACGACCGCCGCGACCCTGGTGAGTGCCATTATTCCTGCTACTCATAAGATGAAACCACTCACTACTGCCGTCAATCTTACTGCCGCCAATGTTTCACTTACAGTGGTCGCGCTCATCGACTCGGGGTCCGCCGGCAACTTCATCTCTGGTGCCCTCTGTCGTCAACTCCGCATCAAGACCTCTCCGACTCCGACCATCTACAAGATCCGCTCCATAACCGGCCGACCCCTGAGCCGTAAGCGCGTCCGCTCTGTGGCAGGACCCGTTCACATTCAAGTTGGACTTCTACATCAAGAAGAGGCGCATCTGCTGGTTCTGGAGGACTCAACCGCTGACGTGGTTCTGGGGCGCCCCTGGTTGGAGCAGCACAATCCGACCATCTCCTGGAAAACGGGCGAAGTCCTGAAGTGGGGCGACACTTGCTTCAAGCACTGTTTGACGGATCTGCCAGTTCCACCAAACTCCTCACCTGATCTCTCTCTCTGCGCCACGTCCATCGAAAGTCCTGTTGAACAACGTTCTGTGGAAATCCCCGAGTGTTACGCCCCCTTCAGCGACGTATTTTGCCCTCAGCGGGCTTCCAAGCTGCCTCCACACCGGCCATGGGACTGTGCCATCGACCTGCTTCCGGGTGAACCAGTGCCCAAAGGAAAAATCTACCCGCTTTCCATCCCGGAGGAGAAGGCCATGGAGGATTACATCAAGGAAGCCCTCGCCCAAGGTTACATCAGGCCGTCTACTTCCCCTGCTGCTTCCAGTTTCTTCTTTGTGGCTAAAAAGGACGGAGGCTTGCGGCCCTGTATTGACTACCGTGCACTCAACAAGATAACAGTAAAGTTCCGTTACCCCTTCCTCTCGTCCCAGCTGCCCTAGAACATCTCCGTGGTGCCACTGTGTTCACGAAGCTGGACCTCCGCAGCGCGTATAACCTCATCCGGATACGTGAGGGGGACGAGTGGAAGACCGCCTTCATCACCCCTACTGGCCACTACGAGTACTTGGTCATGCCGTATGGACTAGTCAACGCCCCCTCCGTATTCCAGGACTTCATTCATGAGGTGCTCCGGGAGTTTCTCCATCGGTTTGTCCTGGTCTACATAGACGACATTCTCATCTACTCCCGGAGCCAGGCCGAACATCGCCAACACGTTGCGGAGGTCCTCACCCGCCTTCGCCAATACCATCTGTTCCTCAAGGCCGAAAAATGCACATTCCATCAACCCTCCGTTTCATTCCTGGGATATAACATCGACCACAGTGGCATCCGGATGGACGAGAGGAAGGTGGAATCCATTACCAACTGGCCAGAACCCACCACCATTAAAGAACTCCAGCGCTTCCTCGGTTTCTCAAATTTCTACAGAAGATTCATCAAAGGTTACAGCTCTATCGCCCATCCACTCACCAGCTTACTCCGCAACCAGCCCAAGTCTCTGTCCTGGACCCCGGCAGCCACCAACGCCTTCAACCAGCTCAAAGAAGCCTTTACCACGCTCCCTTACTCGTACACCCTGATCCAGAGAAACAATTCATTGTTGAAGTGGACGCATCTACCACCGGAGTGGGAGCGGTGTTATCGCAGCAGCAGGGGACCCCAAGTAGACTCCATCCATGCGCCTTCTTCTCCCGCAAGCTCAGCCCGGCGGAAGTCAACTATTCCATCGGAGACAGGGAACTTCTAGCGATCAAGCTTGCTTTGGAAGAGTGGAGGCATTGGCTGGAGGGAGCCAAGCATGCTTTCTTAGTATTAACAGATCACAAAAACTTGGAGTACCTTCGCTCTGCGAAAAGATTGAACCCTAGACAAGCTCGCTGGGCCATGTTTTTCTCCCGCTTTAACTACACCATCTCCTTCCGTCCTGGTACGAAAAATGTGAAAGCGGATGCTCTCTCCCGTCTGCATGCCCCTGAGGAAAAGACTGAGGAACCTGAACCCATTATTCCTAGCTCCCTCATCGTGAGTCCCATAACATGGTCAGAAGAGACCATTCCTCCTCCAATGCCTCCACTAACCCTCCGCCGGGCTGTCCACCAGGCTTGCTCTATCTTCCACGGACACGACGCACTCCCACCATTCACTCAGCCACACGTCACTTGGCACTGGTCACCCGGGGGCCAATGAGACCCTCTCGTTGCTGAAAGAACGCTTCTGGTGGCCAGGGATGGCAGCCGACGTCAGAAGGTACGTGCAGGGCTGTAGGGAGTGTGCCATCTCCAAGTCTCCTCGTCATCTGCCAGCTGGGAAACTCCTTCCGCTGCCCGTTCCAGATCGCCCCTGGTCACACCTAGGAGTGGACTTCATATCTGATCTCCCTGTCTCAGACGGATACACCACCATCCTAGTTGTTGTGGACCGGTTCTCAAAGTCATGTCGTTTAATTCCACTTCCTGGATTACCTACTGCAATGGAGACCGCCGAAATACTTCAACCAAGTCTTCAGATACTTCGGAATTCCAGAGGATATCGTCTCCGACCGTGGGCCTCAATTCATATCCCGTGTATGGAAGTCCTTCTACTCACTCCTAGTGTGGCCGTCAGCCTCACATCTGGATATCACCCCAGTCGAACGGGCAGACGGAAAGGAAGGTTCAGGAGATTCGCTTCCTCCGTACCTTCTGTCATGACCACCAGGACTCTTGGAACCAGTTCCTGGGTTGGGCCGAGTACGCCCAAAACTCTCTCCGACAGTCAACTACTGGGCTTACACCGTTTCAATGCGTACTCGGTTACCAACCCCCACTGTTCCCCTGGGATGGGGAACCCTCCAACGTTCCTGCAGTGGATTACTGGTTCCGAGAGAGCGAGAGGGTCTGGGACTCAGCACACCACCAGTTGCAACGAGCCCTGCGCAGACGCAGAATGGTAGCCGACCTCCGACGCTCTAACACCCCAGTATTCCAGCCTGGTCAGATGGTCTGGCTATCCACCCGTGACATCAGACTGCGTCTGCCCTGCAGAAAGCTGAGTCCCAGGTTCATTGGCCCATTCCCCATCGTCAAGCAGGTCAACCCGGTCACCTATCAACTCCGTCTTCCACAAGGGTACCGTATACATCCAACTTTCCATGTGTCACTCCTCAAAGCTCACCATCCCTCTGTTCTTCCCACAGGACCTGACGTGGCTCCCGCCGAACCCCCCTTCCACTCATCGTGGAGGACGGAGCTGCGTACGAGGTGCGAGAGATCTTGAACTCCCGGCGTCGTGGTGGTCAGCTTGAATACTTGGTGGATTGGGAAGGATATGGTCCCGAAGAACGCTCCTGGGTCCCAAGGGACGACATCTTAGACCCCAGTTTACTCCAAACCTTCCATGACAGTCACCCTGAGAAACCGGCACCGCGGGGAAGAGGACGACCACCACGGCGTCGGGTTCTCGGCCCTCTGGAGCGGGCCGTGGAGGGGGGGGTACTGTCACAGACACGTCAGGTTCCAACGTCACCCAATCACAGCGCGCACCATCTCCAGAATACTGATCACCGCCACCTGCACCTCATCACTCTCCTCATCAGCAGCACTATAAAACACTCACACTCACAGCACTCCACGTCCGGTCTCATTTGCATACCCTTACAAGTTTATGCTTACCTCAAGGACTCCTCTTCAAATACCTACCTGTCTCCATTGTGTCAATTCCCATTGTGTTCCTCATCTGCCTCGTGAGTGTGTTCCCGTCTGCTTCCAAGTGCTCCAGCGATCTCCAGTCTCCAGCGTTCAACTCCCTGCAAAGATAAGGACAGTAACTATTCCTAGTATCACCCGTTCAAGTCAAACTACTTCCAGTTATCTTACCTGTTTCATTCTCCTTGCTCTCCTGTGGTCAAAATAAAAACTGTGAAAAGTTATACCTGTGTCTGTCCTCCGTCTACTGTAACACAAAGACGATTCTATTTTGTAATTTTACATTAACAATGTATTGTAATAAATGTTCTATTTATCAAAACCA
Source organism: Culter alburnus (assembly GCA_028476615.1). Taxonomy (NCBI): domain Eukaryota; kingdom Metazoa; phylum Chordata; class Actinopteri; order Cypriniformes; family Xenocyprididae; genus Culter; species Culter alburnus. Next base: position 35,268 of record JAOTNS010003467.1, on the reverse strand, counting down.
AGTCAATCTCATCAAGTTAGTGTTTTAAGCATTTCTACATTCATTCCAAAATAATAACTAAAGGCAATAATAATTTAAACAATATATTTTATTTGTGTATTGATGTTTTTCTTTTTAATAGTCAACTTAGGCTATTTATGATCATCAGTCATGCTCCGTAAACACCGTCTGTCACAATTTTTATTTCACCAAGCTGATTGCACTAAAAAAAGAAAAAACCTGCAGTCATCATGCTTTCAGTCCATTTCAAATTTGATTTTGACATGACATAAAGCAGTGACATCTAACTGGGTGATCTGTTTACTTACTTTTCAATTAGTCTTCCCATGCCATCATTTATTCAGTCAAACTGATGCACGGAACGCACACGTCAAAAAGAGGTGGAATTTATTGCACAAACCAATCATATCCAATCATAACCAATTACATCCAATCATAGCGCGATGGAGACACTGCCTCCTCTCACATGACTTTCCCCCATTCATTCTCAATTACCCCCCACAAAACCCACCACATGCCGGGGTCTGATGATTTTCTATGGTTTCCTATGAGTGGAAAGGGTGGCATGACTCCTGCTGTAACTTTACCTGCGGGTGTCGCTGTTGGACAGTGTTCCTTTAGAAATATGCGTGACTTGCGCTCTTTTTAATGTCATAATTTGTAATATTTGTGTTGTTTTATATGTAATATGGATTATTTACTTATCTTATTTTTTTCCCTTGCCTACTTGGAGGAAACGCCCATTATATATATATATAAGGATAAGGATAAGTAATAATCCTTATAGATATATAACTATAAGGATTATTACTTTCACTTTTACTTTGACTTTTACTTGAGTACAGTTTTTGGATACTCTGTCCACCTCTGTATATTGCTACTCACTACTCACCTGCATCTACTTACTTGTATCATCTTCCTGTGCTCCATTCATCTGTGCTCCTGCTTCCCTGGATTCCCATCACCTCCATTATTGTCTGTTAAACTCCTACAAAGATAAGAGACATTGTTTGGTGTCAAGGTGTGTGTGGTACAACTTACCTGTTTGGACTGTTTCAATCCTCATCCACTCTGGTTGTTGTGATTTGCTTCATTTGCCATATTATTTCACCCTGTTGGATAATAAACTGTTTCATCATTGTACTCACCATTCTGCTGAGTCTGTGTTCTGTGACATAGGCTAGTCATTAACATTCTATATTAAAATCTTATAATGCTACTTTTACAAGATGTAAAATAAGTCTCTGATGTCCCCAGAATGTGTGTGTGTTTTAGCTCAAAATAGCCCGCATATAATTTTTTGTAGCATGTTAAATTTGTCCCTTTTTGAGGGTGAGCAAAAAACGCTCCATTTTTATGTGTGTCCTTTTAAATACAAATGAGCTGCTGCTCCCAAGAAGAGGGCGGAGTTTCAAGAGCTTGCGTTAACAGCTCAAGAAAAAGTGACAACATGTAAAATGCAACAGGATGTTTCTGAATGGAAAGTTGATGAATTTATGTAGCTGATGTGGAGTTAACTATCTTAAAGGCATTGATTAGCATATTCTGTCATGATAATCTATAAATTACTTGTGTGGGAACTGTTGTAAGATGCCAACAGACCCAGAGAATATATGCTGCATGAAGATAGAACAGGTATAGTTTAGCTTAATTAGGGTTATAACTTATGTTGTCATCTTGCTTTTATGACAGGCTATTACATTTGTGTTACATACTGTATTGCAATAAAATGACCTCACCCCTTTGTTGCATGTTCTCAGGGGTAGGTTTTTTGTAAATTTTAGGGTTAGTGATGACACTAACCCAGGAAGAAGATCGTTGTAGTCCCTACCAGCTGTTTGTTGTAGTCCTTAAAAAGCGATTTCTTTAAAAGAAAATGTCTTCCTTTGCATTGAACTTTGAGCATCGTAATTTTGCAGATATTATGCACAAAAAGCAACACTACACACTAACTAAATACAAATGAAATCATAATCAACCACCCCTTTAAGAATAATTATAAAAATATTGGACTAATTAATGGTGTTTCATTGAGGAATGAATCAGTGTTTGTGAACCAACTGTAGGCCTAAGTGAACAAATAATTTTGTTCACATCCACTGTTTTATTTGTAAAAGATTCTGTGTTTTTAATGATTTAGTTGAGTCAAAGATTTAATGACTCACTAACATAAAAAAAGACATTTGTCTCCACCTACTGACATAGGCATACAGAAATGGCTATAGAGCTTTATTGAAATGATTGTCAGACATTTACAGTATTTACAAAACATTTATAGTACTTTAAGTATTAATAAATAATACAGAACATTAGTTGGGCAAAGAGAAAAAATAAGTCTCTGATGTCCCCAGAGTGTGTATGTGTTTTAGCTCAAAATACCCTGCAGATAATTTTTTTTTTATATAGCATGTTAAATTTGTCCCTTTTTAAAGGTGAGCAAAAATGCTCCATTTTTGTGTGTGTCCCTTTAAATACAAATGAGCTGCTGCTCCCAAGAAGAGGGTGGAGTTTCAAGAGCTTGTGTTAGCAGCTCTGATTACCTCACACAAACTTACTGAAAATGTCAGAAACTGTTCAGCCTTGTATGTTCAAACCGGAGTCACACAATGATGGGAGGGACTCAAGAAAAATTGACAACATGTAGAATTAAGAATGATTATAAAAATATTGGACTAATTAGTGGTGTTTCATTGAGGAATGAATCAGTGTTTGTGAACCAACTGTAGGCCTAAGTGAACAAATAATTTTGTTCACATCCACTGTTACATAAAATAATTTAGAGATCAAGTATTTCAAGAAGATCTTTTCCGGTTGAGCGATCTAGCACAGAAAAGCAGGTATACCTGGGTACCAATGACTAGACAGACACATAAAGTGCAGTTCAATCATGGCACACAGTTTATTGTCCAGGGATACATTATATAAGAAGAATATAAGAAGTGAAACCTGTCTGCCTCGCTGCCTCTGCCTCGCTGCTGGTGTTTGCGTCTCCATATAGCTTTGTTTTCTCTTACTTTTATTGAATCTCTTACTTTTATTCATTGTTGCTTATATTATTATTATTGCCTACCACATTAATCTGACGTCGCTTGCCTGTAATCTTTGAATCTAAATCGCTGTTACAACGCGTTTGCATCTCGCTTGTTAACTTGTCATCAGTCTCGCGCGCGCCTTTTCAACGCGTTCATCAAACAGCTGTGGTAACTCGGATCAGTCTACAAACACGGTGAGTCATGTCATCCTTTCCCACTGTTATCTCGTGTTCAGTTTGTCACATGTTCAGTGTAGCTCTCTCTGTCAGCGACGAGGGATTTACATGTCATAAATGTAGGGAAATAGTCAGGCTGACAGAGAGAATCTCAGAATTAGAGACATGCATCCAAACTTTAATCGAGGATAGTAAGAATGCAGGGGCTTCAGATACTGTTTTGGATGCGACTAGCTTAGTGAACTCTGTACATTGTTCGGTTCCGGCTGTAGAGCCCGCGCAGCAGGTCACTTGGGTAACGGTGAGGCGGCCTAGCCGCGGAAAACACCACTCTTCCGTTCCATTAAGAACATCAAACAGGTTCTCCCCACTCAGTGACGAACCCACTGAGAATCCTGTTGAAAGTGCCCTAGTTATTGGCGATTCTATTACACGGAACGTGAAAATAGAGACACCAGCCACCATAGTCACATGTTTGCCGGGAGCCAGAGCACCTGACATCAAAGCAATTTAAAAGTGCTGGCTAATGCTAATCGTAAATACTCTAAAATTATTATTCACGTTGGCACAAATGATGTTCGACTTCACCAATCGGAGATCACTAAAATTAACATTAAAGAGGTGTGTGAACTCGCAAGTACAATGTCAGGAGAAGTAATTTGTTCTGGCCCTCTTCCTGTTCGTAGGAGTGATGAGATAGTTAGCAGATTATCATCACTCAATGGCTGGCTGTCTAAGTGGTGTCCGCAGAATAATATAGGTTTCATAGACAATTGGAAAAGCTTTTGGGGCAGAGCTGACCTGTTGAAAAGAGATGGTATTCATCCGTCCCAGGATGGTGCTGCTCTTCTCTCTAGTAATATGGCACATAGTCTCAGATCTAAAACATGACAAACTGGGGCCCAGGACAGGAAGCAGACAGACTGGCTAAACCGACCGTCTGCTAGCTGCCTCACGTTACAGAAGTCAGATAATTCCCAACACATAGAAACTCTTGCACCTAGATATTATCAAATAGAGACTGTGTCTGTACCCCGAATTAATAAAAACAAAAAACTTCCAAACCCATTTAATGGTAAAAATTTAATTGATGTTCAACAAATAAAAAATAGAGATAATAATGATAAACAAATGATAAAGCTTGGGTTGTTAAATATTAGATCACTTTCTTCAAAAGCACTTATTGTAAACGATATTATCACAGACAATAATCTAGATGTGCTGTGTTTGACAGAAACCTGGCTAAAACCGGACGATTACACTACTTTAAATGAGTCTAGTCCTCAAGGTAATGATTATCGACACAATCCTCGACAGAAAGGAAAAGGGGGAGGTGTTGCTGTAATTTATAGTAATATTTACAGTCACAGCCAGAAGTCTTTCAAATATAATTCCTTCGAAGTGATGGTGCTTTACGTAACATTATGTAAGTTGACATTTGTATTGGCTACTGTGTACAGGCCACCAGGGCACAATACAGAATTTATCAAAGAGATTTCCGATTTTCTATCAGAATTAGTACTAGCTGCAGATAAAGTCCTTGTTGTTGGTGATTTTAATATCCATGTAGATAATAAAAAAGACTCATTAGGATTGGCATTTACAGACATTCTAAACTCTATTGGTGTTAGACAACACGTGTCAGGACCCACTCACTGTCGTAATCATACTTTAGATCTAATATTGTTACATGGAATCGATATTGATGCCGTTGAAATTCTGCAGCAGAGTGACAACATCTCAGACCATTATCTAGTCTCGTGTATACTACATTTAGTCAAAGAGGCTAAACTGCCTCCCTGCCATAAATATGGTAGAACCATCACTTCTACCACTAAAGATTGCTTTATGAATAATCTTCCTGATCAGTTTCATCGCCTTAGCATACCAGACAGCTTAGAAGACTGAGATATTGCAACAGAAACTATTGCGTCTGTCTTTTCCAGCACATTAGACTCAGTTGCTCCTTTGCGTTTAAAAAAGATTAAGGAAATTAATCCAACACCATGGTACAATGAGCACACTCGGGCCCTAAAAACAGCAGTTAGAAAAATGGAGCGCAGCTGGAAGAAAACAAAACTAGAAGTATTTCGCATTTCGGGAGAGAGAAAATGACTGAATACAGAAAGGCCTTAAAAACTGCTAGATCTGCCTATTTTTCAAAACTTTTAGAAGAAAATAAAAACAACCCTAGGTATTTATTTGATACAGTGGCTAAATTAACAAGAAATAAAGCTTCAACTTCTGATGTTTCCAAAGAGCACAGCAGTAATGACTTTATGAACTTCTTTACTTGCAAGATTGATAATATTAGAGAAAAAATTATAACCATGCAACCGTCTACTACAGTCTTGTGTCAGAGTGCATTGTAGTGTCCCTAAAGAAAAATTCAATTCATTTGCTGCTTTAGGAGAGGAAGAATTGTCTAAACTTGTTAATCATCAAAATCATCCACATGTATGTTAGACCCTATACCGACTAAGCTATTGAAAGAGATGCTTCCAGAGGTTATAGATCCTCTTTTAATATTGTTAATTCATCTTTATCACTAGGATACATACCAAAAAACCTTTAAGCTGGCTGTTATTAAACCTCTTATTAAAAAACCACAACTTGATCCTAGAGAATTAGTCAATTACAGGCCGATCTCAAATCTCACTTTTCTGTCAAAAATACTAGAAAAGGCAGTTTCATCACAACTATGTTCCTTTTTAGAAAGAAATAGTATCTGTGGATTTCCAGTCAGGATTTAGACCATACCATAGTACTGAGACTGCTCTCATTAGAGTTACTAATGATTTGCTCTTATCATCAGATCGTGGTTGTATCTCTCTATTAGTTTACTGGATCTTAGTGCTGCATTTGACACTATCGATCACAATATTCTTCTAAACAGACTCGAAAATTATGTTGGCATTAGTGGAATTGCATTGGCATGGTTCAAATCATACTTATCTGACCGTTATTAGTTTGTAGTAGTAACGATGAGATGTCATATCAATCACAAGTAAATATGGAGTACCGCAAGGCTCAGTACTAGGACCGTTGCTTTTTACTCTGTACATGCTACCGTTGGGAGATATCATTAGGAAGCATGGCATTAGTTTTCTTTGTTACGCTGATGATACTCAGCTCTATATTTCTTCGCGCCCTGACGAAAATCACCAATTCGCTAAATTAACAGAATGTATAGCTGATATAAAAAACTGGATGACCAGTAATTTCCTACTACTAAATTCAGGAAAAACAGAGATTCTAATTTTTGGACCGAAAACTTCTTCACGCAATAATCTAGAATACTGTCTAACACTTGATGGCTGCGCTGTTAAGTCTTCGTCGTCAGCTAGGAACCTGGGTGTGCTCTTTGATACCAATCTTTCATTTGAAGGCCATGTTACTAGCATCTGTAAAACTGCATTCTTCCATCTGAAAATATATCTAAACTACGACATATGCTCTCAATGAAAAATGCAGAACAGTTAGTTCATGCGTTTATGACCTCAAGGCTAGACTACTGTAACGCTCTACTGGGTGGTTGTTCTGCTCGCTTGATAAATAAACTACAGCTCGTACAAAATGCAGCAGCTAGAGTTCTTACTAGAACTAGGAAGTATGACCATATTAGCCCAGTTCTGTCATCACTGCATTGGCTTCCTGTTAAACATCGTATAGATTTTAAAATCTTGCTAATTACTTACAAAGCACTAAATGGTTTAGCTCCCCAGTACCTAAGTGAGCTCTTAATACATTATAGTCCTTCACGTTTATTGCGATCTCAGAATTCAGGCCAGCTGATAATACCTAGAATATCAAAATCAACCGCAGGCGGTAGATCCTTCTCCTATTTGGCACCTAAACTCTGGAACAATCTTCCTAGCATTGTTCGGGATGCAGACACACTCTGTCAGTTTAAATCTAGACTAAAAACACATCTCTTTAACCTGGCATACAGATAACACATTATCAATTTATATTTTCAAATCCGTTAAGGGATTATTAGGCTGCATGAATTAGGTCAGCCGGAACCGGGAACACTTCCTATAACACCAGATGTACTCGTTACATCAGAAGAAGAATGGCATCTACGCTAATATTAGTCTTTCTGTTTATCCCGAGGTTTACCGTAGTCAACCGGATCTGGGCCGTATCCAGCTGAGACCAAGGACCTGAAGTATCAGCAGAGATCGAGTCAACTAGATCATCCATTGTGAAGACATCATCAACACGACAGCCAGTGCCACAGTTCCTCAACAGACCGTCCATACCGGCGTGATGAATACGATCCTCAACTGGACACGACCACAACGCAGCCCTGAAGTATCAGCAGAGATCGAGTCAACTGGATCATCCATTGTGAAGGCCTCATCGACACGACAGCCAGTAGCACAGTTCCTCAACAGACCGTCCATACCGGCGTGATGAATACGATCCTCAACTGGATGGAACTGAAATAAATACTTTGATTGTTGCGATCCTATCAGACTTATGATAGCAACCTGATTGTAACAAAGCACTGTTCGCCAGAGGAGAACTGGCCCCCCGACTAAGCCTGGTTTCTACCAAGGTTTTTTTTTTTTTTTCTCCATTTTAACACCTATTTGCCACTTGTTTGCCACCTGATGTCACCTGATGGAGTTTGGGTTCCTTGCCGCTGTCGCCTTTGGCTTGCTTAGTTGGGGACACTTGACATTTGATATTCAATAGTATTCTTGACATTTATTCAACAGTGCTTCTGATCTGCCTGCATTGACACTATTATTTAAGAGCTGCTGTGCAGCCAAATTATGTACCAGTTATCAATGTAAAGCTGCTTTGACACAATCTGCATTGTAAAAAGCGCTATATAAATAAAGGTGACTTGACTTGACTTGAAACTGACAGCTCAGTAACTAAAGTACAAAAAAGGACTATATGTTCACTAATAACTATGACGTGAGGGCTGCATCCTTTTAGGGTGTACAGAGAAAGATCACATGATGAAGAGAGACAGGGCACAGGGCACATCTCACAATTGCCACTTTAAGACAGAATGTCTTGCCTATGGAACATTACTGTGCACATAAGAGCTGATTATTGTAGACATACACACATATACGTATATCCTTTTTAAACACTTTGAAAGTTCCGTACTTTGTGAACAGGAAAAAACGATTCTGTTTGGATATCTCTGTCTCTGAAGTATTATTTCTTCCAATCTTGGTTCTACCTCTAGTAAGCATTTAGCTAATTGAACAATATTTTTGCTGAACGCTTCGACAGCTTCTGCGACTGAACACTGTGTAAACCTCTAGAGGTGGTATATCCATTAATAAAAATTTGGCCCTTAGTGCATACAGGGGTGTGTAAGGAGTTAACACTGTTTGGCTCAATGGACCATCTATCTTCAAGCTTTGGCTAACCCCCACCTCAATATTAGAGGTAGTTCCTTCCTCAGCTTAATCAGTGTTTTGCTCCTCCCTGTTAGGCAGTAAGATGAATCCCATTTTGAGATTCTGTTCTGAATTGGAGCTTGCCTGCTCTCCTGTAGGACAGTGCTTTATTCTTGAAGCGTGTATCCACTGTGGTTGGTAATCTGTCAGAACTCCTGTCCTCGTTACGGCAATCACCGTAGCTGGTCCAAGATACTTTGGTTCTCCCACCATTGGTTTCAGGCTTCTGATCAGCATACTCTGTCCTGGAACAAAGGAGTAGGCTTTTCTAAGGGGAGAGGAAGACACAGAGAAACATCAGCACATACAGAATTCAGTTTCTCGATGAGGGAAGTTACGTAGTCCTCCTCTATCACCTCCAGATCACCTAGGGAAGTAATGCCTGCGTGGCCTTTGACCCATGGGGTCGGGAAAGGCCTACCCATTAGTATTTCAAACGGCGATAATTTAGTAGTGGAAGATGGAGTCATTCTTATTTCTGTCAACACCATAGGTAGCAAATCTAGACATTTCTTTCCAGTATCTATTGAGGCTTTTGTGAGCCTTCTCGTGATGGCCTGATTCAAACGTTCAACGTTACTTACAGACTGAGGATGGTAGGGTACGTAAAATCTCCATTTAATCATTAATCTTTGTCCAATTATCACTTTCAATAGTGGTAGGTATGTTAAATCGAGGAATTATTTATTTGGTTAGAATCTTTACCACAATCTTAGCATCCTCTTTCGGACATGAGAATGCTTCTGGCCACTTTGAAAATCTATCCACAATTCCCAAAAGGTATTTCAAATTACCTATTGGCGGCATGTGCGTGAAGTCAATTTGCACACTCTGAAATGGTGCTTGCGGATGCGGCAGTGTGTCATGTTTAACTGGTCTGTGCGGATTTACTTTTGCACATGTAAGACTTGCATCTAACACGAGCTTCTCAGTTTTGTGTACATCTGCGATACAATACAATTGAATGATTACTTGTACTACTTTTGCACAGCTTGTGTGTGACAAGCCATGGTAGTGCCTGATGAGGATTATTAATCCTAACTTCGGAAGTGCTATTCTTCCCTTTTCATCTCTCAAGATCCCATCTTTATCTAGGTCACATCCATGTTTTCCCCAATGCTCCAAGTCAGCCTGTGTTGGTTGACTCTGCAGGATCTTGATGTCAATGTCGGGTATATTAGTTATATGCGTAGTCATAGTTAGCTGACTCTGGTTACCCACAACGAATGTTAGATTGATTTGAGCCTTTGCTGCTTTTTGGCTGCTTCATCTGCATTTCTGTTCCTACATCTTGTTCATCATTCCCTGGTGCTTGACCTTTTACCTTTACTATGACCACTTCGGAGGGTAGCTGTACTGCCTTAGTCAATTGTCCTATTAGGTTAGAGTGAGCTATGGGTTTGCCATCTGCTATTTTAAAGTCTCTAACTTCCCTTGTTTCAGCAAAATGATGCACCACCCCCCATGCATACTTTGAATCAGTGTAAATAGTTACACGTTTTCCTGCCATCAGTTCACATGCTCGAATTAACGCTAGTAATTCAGCATCTTGGGCCGAATTATAAAAGCCTCTATTACCTCTCCAGTGTCTGACACCACAGCATAGCTACAAAGGTAGACGCCATCAGAAGATTCTGAACATGACCCATCAATATATATATCTCCCATCAATATATATGTGTGCCCTCAATGTGAGCGTTGTTTCAAGGCAGTAAAATGTAGCTCTGCCTCTTCAGTCCATTTTAAAAGAGTACTTGGGGGAGCTTTGTGGTCAATCAGGTTTCGCAGATGCCTATCATGTAGGACACAATCAGGTATCCAGGATCTACAATAGTTCACTAACCCCAGAAAACTTTGAAGCTGCTGTACATTTCGAGGGGACTTAATTGTTCTGATCATGTGGACCCTATCAGTTGAGATCGCTCTCAAACCTGGCATTATGATGTGTCCCAAGTATGTTACTTTAGACTGGACCCACTGAAGCTTGTCTCTCGAGGCCTTGAATCCAGCTTGGGCGAGCACATTGCAGACGATAATGGAGGCCTTTTCACAGTCCTCTTTTGTCTCACCGGAAACCAGGATGTCATCTGCGTATTGAAGCACACAGACTATAGAAGGCAAATCAGTCATTTTAGCTTATTTTCTTTGCACTGCTGCCGAGAAAACGGTGGGCGAATCAATGAAGCCCTGAGCAAGGCTTGTCCACGTCAGCTGTTTACCCTGAAACGTAAAAGCTAAAATGGGCTGAGTGTCTGGATGTACAGGTATGGAGAACAATGCTGTACAAAGACCAATAACCGTGAAATATTTGTGCGTACATGGGATAGAGTTAACAACAGTTGGAACATCAGGGACAATCGTGCCAATGGTGTTATCAACTGATTTATATAGCCCTTAAGTCCTGGGTCAAGTGCCATGTTTTTCCACCCCTTGACCACTGGGTTCACAGGCATGTTGTACAGTGAATGTATTGGTACGAGGACACCCTGCTGGACGAAATTATCAATTAATAGTTTGATACCAAGTTCCTTATCTTCAGACAAAGGATATTGTTTAATATAGACTGGTTTGTTAGTCTTCAATTTAGCTTTATAAGGTTCCATGTCTATGAAACCTGTGTCGTCCTTGTATTGTGACCACAATGATGGGTTAATCATGTGATGTACCATCTGAAGTGTGTCAGGCTGTGGTGAGACAGACTGTGGTTCACTGGGCTCCTCCCATGTAGGCAAAGGATTCACTCAGACCTGCAAACTGATCCGAATTTTAAATGCTGTGGAAGAAGTTGAAGACTTATTGCTTTCCGTGACTGTTTTTCTGAGACATTCTGACTGTTTTTTTCCTTGGACTGTTGTTTGGTGATACATTTGGATCTGAATCATCTGAGTGGATTCCTCCGTAACAAATTCTTTTCATCATTTCGTCACACTCTATCAACTTTTCAGCTCTTCTTTCTTCCGTACTCGATTAACTGAATGGTATTCCTGGTGAAGTGGTAGGACTGAGGCATTTTTTTTTACAGACATTACATGGGACTGAGACTTCCCCCAGAATTCCTACTTGCTCTTCAGAATGAACTTCAGAGCATTCAGCTTCATTCAAATGATTCACAAGCTGTTGAGGCAGATCCACATACTACTGTTCGCAGTCCAAGTCTTCAAGACTCAGGAAGAACTAACCCTGCTGAGTTAAGTCAAGCTCAAAATACGATTCCAAACTTTTCTCCCTTGCATGTTTCACCAAGTCCAGTGCATGTTGATGAAAGTATGCTTAACCCACCTCAGATTCAGAGGGTTGTTGTGGAGCATGTCATCCGTAATGAGTCTGCTCACTCACCTTTGAGACAGAGTTGTATCAGCACATTCTCTGGCTGGACCCCCCCCCCAAGCCAAATGGGGAAGTAGACTGAGACGTGGTGTACTCAAGTTGATCTACTTTCTGATCCCTCTTCGACAGATTCTCAGAAAGTGAGGATGATCTTAGAGAGCCTGCTTAGCCCAGCAGCTGACATTGTCAAGCCCTTAGGTATCAATTCTCCACCTAGCTCTTACCTTAATCAGACTGAATCTGCCTTTGGTGTAGTAGTAGATGGAGAGGAGCTCTTTGCCACTCTTCTTAACCTAAATCAAAATGCAGGAGAAAAGCCTTCAGTATACCTGCAAAGACTGAATTCTCTTCTTACCCGAGCAATATCCAGAGGGGGGGCCAGTGTTGCAGATTCCCGCAAGCATCTGCTCCGCCAGTTCTGTCGAGGGTGCTGGGACCAGGCTATGATAATAGGACTTCAGCAAGACACTCCACCAGCCTTTCCTGAGCTCCTGCTGTCGGTGAGGACAGAGGAAGACAAAAGGGCAGCAAAGATGGATCGAATGAAAAAACATCTTAGCAGCACGAAAGCAACTGCACATGCTCACTCGGTGTATGGCATACCTGTTAATGCAGAACCCTTGCCTGAGCCGACAAATAGATGCCAACAGGATGAGACCCAGAAACTTAAAGGAGAGATAGCTGCATTGAAAAAACAAGTTGCATACTTGTCACAGAAAGATGAAGCGAAAGGGTATGAGATAAAAGCTGGGAAGAACTCTAAAGAGAGTGCAGGTACTGGTGACTGCCTTGTGGCCAGCTCCAGTGTGACATCTGACTCTACGACCATGCCAAAGCCCTGGTTCTGCTTCAAGTGCAGAGAAGATGGACACATTGCAGTTCGCTGCAGTAAGGAACCCAACCCAGAGCTTGTCCGGAAAAAAAATTCACAGCTGAGGGAGAGACGAGAGAAATACAGGAAATTGCACAAGCCACGGTTTTCTTTAAACCATTAGCAGCTCCTGCTGCAGGACACTCAGGAGCTGCCAGCACTCATATTCGTCCCACAATGATGGTTCAAGATACAGTCAGCTATACTAGAGAAACCCAAACAAACAATGGGGTTAAAGGTGAATTCTTGAATTCTGCCTCTGAAGACTGAACTTTTGTCTTGCTCTGGTCAGGTGCCATCTGGCGAGCTGGTGTTCGATCTTGATAACTCGCCCATTCCTGAAGAATGGAAAAAACGCATCTCTGATGAACTCAACTCACTGTCAGAGTTCTTTGCTGTTGACGACTTATCATATGGTCATGGGACCGTGTTGCACCAGCTGGTTCTACCTCAAGTGCAGAGAGAGAAGCATTGGATGGTGTTCATGATGAGGTGGGCCATCTTGGCTATGGGCCAAGTCAAGTCACCTTCATTTATATAGTGATTTTTACAATGTAGATTGTGTCAAAGCAGCTTTACATTGATAACTGGTGAATAATTTGGCTGCACAGCAGCTCTTAAAGAATAGTGTCAATGCAGGCAGATCAAAACACTGTTGAATATCAAATGTCAAGTCAAATGTCAAGTGTCCCCAACTAAGCAAGCCAAAGGCGACAGCGGCAATGAACCCAAACTCCAACAGATGACATCAGGTGGCAAACAAGTGGCAAATAGGTGTTAAAATGGAGAAAAAAAAACTTGGGAGAAACCAGGCTTAGTCGGGGGGCCAGTTCTCCTCTGGCGAACAGTGCTTTGTTACGATTCAGGTTGCAATCATAAGTCCGATAGGATCGCAACATTCAAAGTATTTATTTCAGTTCCATCCAGTTGAGGATCGTATTCATCACGTCGGTATGGACGGTTGATGAGGAACTGTTTCACTGGTTGTCGTGTTGATGAGGCCTTCACAGTAGATGATCTAGTTGACTCAATCTCTGCTGATACTTCGATGCTCGCTCAGGTACTGGAGAGCTAAACCATTTAGTGCTTTGTAAGTAATTAGCAAGATTTTAAAATCTATATGATGTTTAACAGGAAGCCAATGCAGTGTTGACAGAACTGGGCTAATATGGTATTACTTCCTAGTTCTAGTAAGAACTCTAGCTGCTGCATTTTGTACGAGCTGTAGTTTATTTATCAGGCAAGCAGAACAACCACCCAGTAATGCATTACAGTAATCTAGCCTTGAGGTCATGAACGCATGAACTAACTGTTCTGCATTTTTTATTGAGAGCATATATCATAGTTTAGATATATTTTTAAGATGGAAGAATGCGGTTTTACAAATGCTAGTAACATGGCCTTCAAATGAAAAATTGGTGTCAAAGAGCACACCCAGGTTCCTAACTGACGACGAAGACTTAACAGAGCAGCCATCAAGTGTTAGACAGTATTCTAGGTTATTATGTGAAGAAGTTTTTGGTCCAAAAATTAGAATCTCTGTTTTTTCTGAATTTAGTAGTAGGAAATTACTGGTCATCCAATTTTATATCAGCTATGCATTCCGTTAATTTTGTGAATTGGTAATTTCGTCAGGGCGCAAAGAAATATAGAGCTGAGTATCATCAGCTTAACAGTGAAAACTAACGCCATGCTTGCTAATGATATCTCCCAAGGGTAGCATGTACAGAGTGAGAGCAGTCTCAGTACTTTGGTATGGTCTAAACCCTGACTGGAAATCCTCAGAGATACTATTTCTTTATAAAAAGGAACATAGAGTTGATGATACTGCCTTTTCTAGTATTTTTGACAGAAAAGTGAGATTTGAGATCGGCCTGTAATTGACTAATTCTCTAGGATCAAGTTGTGGTTTTTTAATAAGAGATTTAATAATAGCCAGCTTAAAAGTTTTTGGTACATATCCTAGTGATAAAGATGAATTGACGATATTAAGAAGAGGATCTATGACCTCTGGAAGCATCTCTTTCAATAGCTTAGTCGGTATAGGGTCTAACATACATGTTGTTGATTTTGATGATTTAACAAGTTTAGACAATTCTTCCTCTCCTAAATGAATTGAATTTTTCCTCAGGGACACTACAATGCACTGTCTGACGCGATACTGTAGTAGACGGTTGCATGGTTATAATTTTTTCTCTAATATTATCAATCTTGCAAGTAAAGATGTTCATAAAGTCATTACTGCTGTGCTCTTTGGAAACATCAGAAGTTGAATCTTTATTGTTAATTTAGCCACTCCACAAAATGCGAAATACTTCTAGTTTTGTTTTCTTCCAGCTGTGCTCCATTTTTCTGGCTGCTACCTTTAGGGCCCGAGTGTGCTCATTGTACCATGGCATTGGATTCATTTCCTTAATCTTTTTTAAATGCAAAGGAGCAACTGAGTCTAATGTGCTGGAAAAGACAGAGGCAATAGTTTCTGTTGCAACATCGAGGTCTTCTAAGCTGTCTGGTATGCTAAGGCGATAAAACTGATCAGGAAGATTATTTATAAAGTGATCTTTAGTGGTAGAAGTGATGGTTCTACCATATTTTATGACAGGGAGGCAGTTTAGCCGCCTTGACTAAATGTAGTATACATGAGACTAGATAATGATCTGAGATGTCGTCACTCTGCTGCAGAATTTCAACAGCATCAATATTGATTCCATGTGACAATATTAGATCTAGTTGAGCGTATAGGACTTGATAGTACAATCCCTTAGAATAATTGGCACTTTGTTGACATCTTGAGTGGGGAGTAGGGGTAATCACTTCACTGGGGTCATCAGGTGGGCACCCTCCTTCCTTGGTGTTTCGTTGATAGGCCTACGACACCTCCAAAGGGCTCAACAGCGACACCTGGCGTCCCAGGTGCGCTCCCCTCTGCTTTTACCCCTCTAGGTCATTTTGCAGTCCATTTAGGATCCTTCCTTTTTAACCACAGCCAGTTGCTACTTTGCTCAGCAGCTTCTGACATCAACCTAATGGCTTGTCGTAAGGCCTGTCCTCTGACTCCAAACCCCTTCAATAGCCTCGTTGTTGTACAACAAAGCCTCTGCAACCAACCTCTACGGGAAGCACCTGGGTTCGCCAGCCCCGTTTTACTGCTTCGGCTGCTAGGTCTGAGTACTTCAGCCTTTTACGTTCATTTGCTTCACCAATTGTAGCCTCCCAATGCACAGTTAGTTCCACTATGAACAGGGACTTTTGTGAGGTTGACCATAGTATCAGGTCTGGCCTAAGGTTAGTTGTAATTATCTCAGATGGAAAACTGAGCTTCTGGTCCAGATCAACCTGCATTTTCCAGTCCCGAGCGGTATCCAGCAGGGTTGTTTCCATTTTTGTTGTTGGCTTAACTGAAGGCTGACCTGCTCTTACAAAGGCGATGGTTTTTGAGAATCCAGGCTTTGGAGGAGGGAGGGCATTGGTGGTGGTTCTCCTCCCTTCCAGAACAATCGCTAGTTGTCTCAGAACCTGATTATGCCTCCAGGTGTAACGTCCTTGGGAAAGACTAGTTTTTGCAGCCGACAAGGATATGCCTTAGCGACACTGGGGTTTGACAGGGAGGACATAATGGATCTTCTCCAATCCACTGGTTTAGATTCTTGGGTGTGGGGAGAACATCATAGGTGGATCTGAGGATAAAGCTCAACCTGCTTTCTTCCATCTCCCAAAGATCCTTCCAGGTGAGCTTACATTGCTCCAGATTTTCCCAGTTAGTCCATTGTCCCTGTTTGGACTGCGAGACTGCCTTCGTGCATCTCTCTACCTCCTCTTGCTGTCGGACCTCAGCTACTATCAGTTTTCTCCTCTGGGCAGGTGTTGCTTTGTACCATTTGGGTCGGCTTGTCCCAAGTCCAAACCCCCCCCTTCCCTGTTGCACCTGTCCTACAATGTCTCCATGCCTAAGAGCGGATTTTGCTTGCTGTACGGGGTCCACTTCCTTCCAGTTGCCAATTTGGGAGCAGCTGCTTGTATTATAGCATCATGAGATTCGGTCAAGGTCATGTCCAGTCTCACTTTGGTGCATTTGTACTCTTCAGTGAGGCTAGAGACAGGTAGTTCCAGGGCACTTCTCTCCCATACAGGCCTATATTACTGAGGCATCGCGGGAGTCCAAGCCACTTCTTGATATAAGAACTGACTGTTCTCTGCAGCTTCTCAATTTTGGTAATGACGACCTCATAGATTGTTAGAGGCCACATTAAACGAGGAAGCAATCCGAATTGCAGGCACCAGAGTTTCAGCTTGCGAGGAAGCAAGGTTTTATTTATGCTGGCAAGACCTTTGATGGTTTCTTCCCTGAGTTGGTCACTCTGATCTGAGTCATTGAGGCTTGCATTATACCACCGCCCTAAGCTCTTGACTGGCTTCTCCAACACCGTTGGAATAGGTGTTTCATCAATGAAAAATCTCTGGTCAACCAGTTTCCCTCTGACAATGGATATGCTTCTAGATTTACTGGGTTTTAACTTCATGCATGCCCATGTTATGTTGTCATGAAGCTTTACCAGTAGACGTTTGGTACATGCAATGGTTGAAGTCAGGGTGGTCATGTCATCCATGTAGGCACGAATAGGAGGAAGACGCTGTCCAGACTGCAGACGTTCTCCTCCTACTACCCATTTGGAACCTCGAATGATCAATTCCATTGCCATGGTAAAGGCTAGAGGGGAGATTGTACACCCTGCCATTATTCCCACTTCCAGTGATTGTCATGATGTTGTATACTCTGTTGTTGTAAGGCAGAACTGCAGATCTTTGAAATAATTTCTGACCAGATGAATAATGGTCGTTGGCACGTGGAAGAATTTAAAGGCTGTCCAGAGGAGAGAATGGGGGACAGATCCAAAAGCACTGGTCAAGTTGAGGAATAAGATATGCAGATCTCTTCCTTCCCTTTTTGCAGTCTGGATTTGATGCCATATCATACTAGTATGTTCTAAGCATCCTGAGAAACCTGGTATACCAGCTTTCTGTATCGACATATCAATCAAATTGTTCTGTTTCAGGTATGTTGTCATCCTTTGAGCAACAATGCTAAAGAAGATATTTCCTTCAACATTCAAGAGATTGATTTGGCGAAATTGGTTGATGTTTGAAGCATCCTTTTCCTTCGGGATTAACTTCCTTCCTGCTCTTCGCCATGTTTTTGGGATGGTTTGCTTTTTCCAAACCACATTCATTTGCCTCCAAAGGAACCGAAGGACATCTGGGGAATTCTTGTACAGCCGGTATGGAAGTCTGTTTGGTCCGGGAGCTGAGGCTGCTCTTGCCTTAGTTTTCTCAACCTCGCTCCACCTTGGAGGGCTGTCATCCAATTGATGTTCTGGCTGAGGAATGGGTGGCATATCTGATGGTATCACCCTCTGCTCATGTCTCTGGCTGTCTGTGTGTGTTGCTTTCAGGTGGTCCTCCAGTTCCTTCTTTGACACTTTAAGTGACCCACTCTTTTCCTTTGTAAAGAGAGCTTTCACAAATCTGAAGGGATCTTTGTAAGAGGATGTTCTTGCACTCTCCTTCTTTCGTCGAGTCCTGATGTTTTCTGTTCTTCGCAGTCTTCCCAGGTGTTCCTTTAGATCTTTTTGCAGAAGGTTTATGCCAGCTCTCTCTTCTGGTGAGGATTTCTTCCACTCTTTTCTCAAATCCCTTCTCTCTTTAACCATGTGCATAATTTCTTGCTGCCTTCTGGACTTGGGAGGAGTTGTTGTTTCCTACTTTCCTCTCTTTTACTCCAAATCTTTCTGCCCCATATGAGTAGATCAGATCACTCATTTTATCCAGCTTCTTCTCTGCTGTTCCTCTGAGTTCATTCAGGATCTTACTCAGGTCCACGTTGACTGTTGTCCACTCTGTCTTGCTGCCGGACTTTGGCCACTTCACCTGAGGTCTGTAGCCTTGGATGTTCTTCTCCACAGCAGGCTGCATTTGGTTGGGTTCCAGGTTCTCAGATGTTGTGCTCAAACTACCCTCCTCAGCCACTGGGGTACTATGCTCAGTGCTCGGTGGACTGTGGGTTGTGTCCTGCCACTGAGCTTCACTCAACTGACTTGATCTTTTCCTCGAGAGATAAGTATCAATGCGAGGTCCCGGCCTCACCTCCTTCAAGCACTTCATCCGCCCTTGATGTATTTTTAGGCCTTTGATGGATGTTACCTTGGACCAGCCGCAGCTGCATGTTTGGAGTTCTTGTCTCACAGCTGATGCTGTTGGTGCCATGCCAATTATCTGATTCATCGTTGTGTTCATGCCAGGGTCGATTACCAGGTTGTCAATTGATGAGTCATCTTCCGCCCCCACTCTCGCAGACTCAAGGGGTATTTTTCTTCTTGAATTTTTCGTAGCTGTCTTTCATATAGGCTTTTAGCTTAAAAGCATGCACATTTGGAGAAATATTGATGGATTCTCATATGTTTATGTCAATTTTCTATACAGAGGAGTAATATTTATTCAATATTGTCATTACTATGAGCGCTGGTGTTTTCAATTCATACTTGCAGCCAGAGGGTGCTCTGTGCACCTTTAGTCCACAAATTAATCTAAAGAAGAATAGGACATGTGACAATCCAGGAACTAACCGAACTAACAGAGGCTTCCAGAGATCGCTAACTATGGCTATGCAAAACACTTTTGAAGACAATAAATACACAATTGAGATGAAGTATACATGTATTGCCTCAGAATTTGCGTCTGAATAGCGCTCCCTCCGTGGGCGTGGCTGCATTGGCGGATAATGAGCTGAATCACAGACTTCTGACATGGCTCTATTTTCATACAGATTACATAAACAGAGAATATTTGTTTTCGATTTGACTTACACAATTTAAAACCTGACATTTCAACATTTTTTAGATATAAGTCTCATTTTTGTGTCATTAGTATTCACTAAGTTACAGTTCATTTTCTGAGAACTATCCGATTGGACTTTGTTCAGAGGGAGACAAGAGATCACGCATCATGTTAGTTTTCTTTATTTTGCAAAAAGCACAACATTTTGTTTTTACTCTGAGTGTACACAAATAAAAGAGAAGATATTCAACAGATTAAAATGGTTTGTAACTCTTAATTATATGTGCAGCATTGACAGAGTATTTTGAGTCTCTTTCACACTGGTAAGAAAAAAATCGAGGTGGTATCGCCGGCGATACCTCAGACTCCAGAGTGTTAAAGTAATGTAATCGTCCGGTTTTAGCCAAGTTTCTGTCAAACACAGCACATCTAGATTATTGTCTGTGATAATTTTTATAATCTAATTTACTAATTTACAATAAGTGATTTTGAAGAAAGGGATCTAATATTTAACAACCCAAGCTTTATCATTTGTTTATCATTATTATCTCTATTTTTTATTTGTTGAACATCAATTAAATGTTTACCATTAAATGGGTTTGGAAGTTTTTTGTTTTTACTAATTCGGGGTACAGACACAGTCTCTATGTGATAATATCTAGGTGTAAGATTTTCTATGTGTTGGGAATTATCTGACTTCTGTAACATGAGGCAGCTAGCAGACGGTCGGTTTAGCCAGTCTGTCTGCTTCCTGACCAGAGGGCTGTTTCTAAAAGATGCTAAAAAAAGCGAGGATTAAACTCCAAAACCTGACTTGAATTAACCTAACAAATAAGTTGGGGCTAAAGCGGTTTCATAAAAAGGTAACTGAAGTTCACGCAGTCCCGCTAATTCGATCCAGGTTTACCTAGTCAAGATAATTACGCGTGCATGCTTTTTTTTTTTTTTAAGCAGCCCTAGAGGTCGATCATGGATCAAATCGATCCACCATAGGAAAGGCATACATTTTGTGCTATTTTATGCGTTTCAGACATAGTGTTTTCCTCAGTGCATAACTTACTTTTCACAAGTTTATTCTCCATCTGTAAATGTTAGAAAGTCATGCAAATATTTCCATTTTGCTGCTAAACTTCACAGTGAACGAGCGCTGCTGTGCTGCTGCGCGCATGCGCGCTAAACGGACGGAACGCAATAGAAGCGCAATAATTCTAAAATATACATTTCGCTAAAATATTTGATGTTGGACATTAAATGTGCCTTATGTACAATTTTAAACCTACAAGTAAGTGTATTTTTATGACAGTAACTGTAAATGGACTATTGTAATGGGGTAAATCAATATACTTTGGGCCAATTGCTGAGTTTCGATTCATCTTACCAATTAAAATTTAGTCTGTGCATATTTATTTTATTTTTTAATTTTGTGATTTTAATTTCTGCTCTTCTAATAACCATAAAGGTACTACAGCTGCCAAACAAAACAAGAGAGAAATGTATTCATATATTTTAAAACAATCTAATATTGGGCACAAAACATTTAGCCAGTAAGAAAAGAAAAAACCTGTAGGTCACGCGCACGCACGCACGCACACACGCACACACACACACACACACATATATATATAAAATCTCAAAATATATATTATTAAAGTCAAATAATTGTATGTGAGAGAATCAGCTGTAATATCATTGCGTTCCTATTGGTCAGTGTTAGAGGAGCTCAACTTAGCCTGACAGTTAGCCTGCCCCGGACAAGGCTAGTTTCCCAGCATAAGTTGCCAGAGTAACTGAGTTTGAACTAATTTAAGTTTGTTTTATGAAACAGCCCTTTGGGCCCCAGTTTGTCATGTTTTAGTTCTAAGACTATGTGCCATATTACTAGAGAGAAGAGCAGCACCATCCCGGGAGGGATGAATACCATCTCTTCAACAGGTCAGGTCTGCCCCAAAAACTATTATTTTGCGGACACCACTTAGATAGCCAGCCATTGAGTGATGATAATCTGCTAACTATTTCATCACTTGGACGAACAGTGGCGTTTTCCACGGCTAGGCTGCCTCACGTTACCCAAGTACTCTACAGCCGGAACCGAACAATGTACAGAGTTCACTAAGCTAGTCACATCCAAAACAGTATCTGAAGCCCCAGCATTCTTACTATCCTCGATTAAAGTTTGGATGCGTGTCTCTAATTCTGAGATTCTCTCTGTCAGCCTGACTATTTCCCTACATTTATGACATGTAAATCCCTCGTCGCTGACAGAGCTATGCTGAACATGTGGCAAATGGAACAGGACACAATGCTGGGAGAGGATGACATGACTCACCGTGTTTGTAGACTGATCCGAGTTACCACAGCTGTTTGATGAACGCGTTGAAAAAAAGAGCGCGCGAGAGACTGATGACAAGTTAACAAGCTAGCGAGATGCAAACGCGTTGTAACAGCGATTTAGATAATCCTCCGGTCTATAATGAACACGTTTAACAAAGCGATGCAGAAGTGAAGTTCCGTATCTTCACCTTGCACAAAACACACCCCGGCACGGAAGATAGCACCATCCTTTTCTTCTTAGTAAACTTCTGGACTCGATGTCCTGACAGGCTGGAGTTTGTGCAACCTCCACAAACACAATAATTTACCATGACGATGATAAATAGAATACAAAAACTACTGAAAACACACTGATTCAAGACCGCTGTTACTGAATACCAACCTACTCTGCACTGAGTCAACACAGAGCTCGGCGAACGACTCCCTCTCGTGATGTAAAATGTTGCAACGTTGAAAAAACAAACGGTTTTTACAGAGACCGTCACTTTATCTACTAAATTTGTGCCCTTATGTCCTGCCAAACATTTTTAAATCCTGCAGTACCTTTTCATATGGTATTTTCATACAAGGTTATATATTAATCTTGAAAAAAAATGTTTAACCTGCAATAGTTTTGGCAGTCCCCAACAACAGGTTTAAAAGCATGCAAGGTCAAAAAACACTTTGTCTTATAATCTGCATTTATTTTTACCTTATTGCTCAACGACTCCCAAGCGATTCGCTCAACGATTCATTTTGCAGAGCCCCTCGTTTGCGTGACGATAATCTGCGGTGATTGGTCAGATGACTTCTGCTGGTTAACACAGAGTACAGTATACCGTGCTTGCATCACACATAGTATTATAATAATGATGGTGCTCCGCTCTGTTCTAAAAATAAAGACTCGGAAAGAAAATAAGTTGTTTTATGTTAGCGAACCTAGACCACAGCTCAGTGATAAACACACAAACAGTCATGGTATATGTGTAGGCCCAACACAGAAACGTATTGATAAAGCACCAGTTGTACACCAACGTATTGCTCTATTCTTTATCATAACTCCAAGTAATAACAATGAAAAACATTTGACACATTTCTAGACAATTGTGAGCGAACACATATTGCTGTTAACTGGTTAGCTGGAGACCTACAAGCTGCGTGGAGCGAACACAACACACAACTAAGCTAAATACGTATAGTGCATGATACAGAGAATGAGGTGACTCTGGCTCGGAATTTGGACGTGGAGGCGTCACTGACATTTTCGGACTGAACCGTATAAGGGTTTCAGTACAGTAATGTTACTCTACTTAGGCCACTGAACTGAAACTCAGAACCGTGTGGATGTTAGACACTGGATTTTAGTCCTTGCTAATTGCATATTTGTCTAGAAGATTTTTATTCTTTTTTTTACTTAGAGGACATATAGACTTGTGCTGTTTCAGTTGGATTGCACATCAGAACAGGTGAGCCTTTTCGTTTAGGGGCAGTTTTATATCTTGGCTCCTTAAAAACTAATTTAAATTATTTTCTCTGTGAGAATTATAATTACATTCTTTCCTACAAAACAGTCAGTCTGTCAAACGTGGCAACAATTATTAATCATACTTACAGGTTGTGATTCAGAGGTGGGAGAAGCTGATGCAAATAAATTGGGTACTGACCCATCCTTCAGTAACAACCAGCTTGCGAATCCCTCATTGAACTCATTTAGGTTGAAGAAGCAGTCGTCAGTAAAATGACGGGAACACACAGCACAAGGTTCGGGTTTCAAGTTTTCCCTGGTGTCTGCACGCATAAGTGGGCATTTAATCATTTAATTGATTCAGACACGACTCTTACTTTTGAGAGACAATAACTTAATATACAGTGCACTTTAAGATTTAAAACTTTGCAGGATGTTTTCATTCACTTAGAGCTATGTTACACACTACATGAAAGGTAATTTTCAAAAATCCATAATAGGGGCACTTTAACAGCTCAAACATGCATTTTAGTCTAGAACTAGCTTAAGCCTTGTCTGTGAAACTGGGGGTGTATTTGCCTCCTCTGTCGTGTGGATTGGGTAGATTATCTGAACATGCTCTTCCTAAACTTTAATAAACCATAATGTCTGGTCGGAGGTTTCTATAAATATTTACTTTATATATAGAGTTAGATTTCAAGTTTAATGGAGCAACTCAAAAATGTTTAGCTATGTGTAAGTTGTACCCCTCTACATCAAAACTAGTCAGCCCCAGATCAATACAACACCTTTGTCTTTCAGAGCAAGCGTATGACGCCAAGGCCAATTGTAGACAAATTAACATGTAAACATGATGGTATGATTTTAGTCGGATATGATATTCTAAAAGTAAAAGAAAAATGTGTCACAGCAAAAACAAGGCCTGCGCAGCTTTGGTCTTTAGCTTCTAATGACGGCATGTCCCAATACTTTAGAGAAAAACTTGTAATCCATTGCAAAAGTGTAATCTGTTTTTTCTGTTTCACTAACATGCCCTTCATCCAAAAATCCTTGCAAAAACAAAAACTATACGTAAAACATTATGACAATGTGAAAACATAAGCTCTTTATCTTAACTGACCTATGATTTCAAGAATTACAACATCATCTGGAACACACCGTTGTTTATAATCATAAATGTGTGAAGGAATAACAGGAATAAATTCACATAGTATGATTCTTCTATCCTTCAGACAATGTCTAATATTTTCCCCAAGTTCCTTTCCAAAACATTTTGGCATAAACATATGGACATGACTTTCCAAGGTCGTTTAAAGTCACATTTTCAAAAAAACATAGTAAAGAGTTAACTCCCCAACAGTTTATTTGTTTCAAATGGACACCTAAATACAGAATTGATTTTGGCACAATAAATGTATTTATAAACATCATAACGTGTTTCTCCAAAACCATGACTTTGGCATGTAACACAACATATCTTGTATTGGATTTAATTCCTTGTGACATGCAGATGAAGTCACATTTGGCTAAACTCAACTGGACGCGTTCACATTTTTATCAGCCTCTTTAAATTCTACTTAGCAAACTAATGCCAAATCACTGTTTTATCATTGACAGATGAGGTGAATATAATTTGAAAACAACCTTGCCCTTCTTAACTAATAAACTGAGCCTCATTATAATGGAGATCAAGCAGGGTGAAACTCTAAGAAAAAAAAACAATGTTGAATTGGCCTATATCCTTGGCATGCACTTTACAGATGTGAGTCCAAGTCAAAATGTGGTCCAAGTCTCAGGTCTTGATCTCTGAGTGAATGTTTGTACCTATAAAGTGCGTACGTGTAGGTACGAAGGAAAAATATGTAGTGTTCAGGGAATAAAGGGGTAACAACCAGAAAAATTAAATTATTTATACTGAAAGTATTTTAGAACAAAGGGGTAATTATTCTTGATTGGCAACAATCTTACATTTGGAGCAATTTAGTGAGAACATACATTGCATAGCTTTTTTTAATAATAGTGTACCAATACATAAAGGCTTTTTTTTTTTTTTGATAGCAAAAGTGCACTGATTAAGTTTGAGCTTCTGTGTTTCAAGTCAAGTAAAACTAAAACTTGTAATGACTGAAACAAATCACACAATTATGTGTTAGTTCACCAATAGTTTTAAGCTCACTCTGGGATTTGACTGTCCCCATCCCCCGAGAAGTTTATTGCACTGAGGAATGTGCTTCCACATTGAGAGCAGAGAAGAGACACAGGATATCTGCATCTTCCCTGCATTTTCCACACAGAACAAAGACGTTACTGCATTAATTCTATAAATGAACAGGCATATTCCCAGGAAATGGTATCTATTATTACTGTGTTGTATTGCAGTCATTGTATTTACATGTTTTATGATTTTTAAGTTATATGACATTTAAGGTAACTTCAATCATGCCATGTTTAGTGTCTATACGTTCGTAGCGGGAAGATTTAAATGCTTGTGTATGCGGTATGTCCATACCTGTGCAACACATCAGTATTACAAGAATCTTTAATAGTTCTGATTCAAGAACTCAGCTTGTTAATCTTTCTGGGTTGTAAAAGCCCTGACAGGAGGGTGTTGCCACCCGGAATTACAACATCTTCATTGGTCGGTCAACAACTGAGAGGTGTGACTTTGACCCAGAGGTTAAAAACCAGCGAACAGTGCCACTCCCTCTCTTCTTCTTTGCTTCTGGACAACCGAACAGATCTCCTTGCGGCCGGCCTCTCTAGGCCCGGCCCGCAAGGCCGGTAGGCCCCCGGCCTACAACACCCAGCCATGTGCTCATCACCCAACAGACTGACAACAACTTCAGACGATAACCTCAAGAGTTATCCTCAACCTGCAGATCCGACGCTCCTCAGCCTAAGGGCACATTGCAAGTATCGTACATTTTAATGCTAAACAGCGATTTAGTATTGATTTGTAAGACTTACCTTTGCTATTGCTAAAAGAAACTGATGAGTCCTTTCCAGAGTGTCTTCGACTTTCCTATAGCTCTAGTAACAGTACCTCTTCCGGTTCAACTCTATCATTACTCATTCTGACCTACATATGTGTGACCCTTTGTGTATGTTATGTTATGTTATGTTATGTTATGTTATGTTATGTTATGTTATGTGTTTGTTAGATTAGTTATGTGTTTGTGAGTTAGTTAATAAAGATTGTGCACAATACATGTTTGGTTCTGACTCCATCTGCTAATGAATTGCCTAAGTGATATAGACCCCGAACCTGTGCTCTAAGTAGCACGGTGCGATAAGAATGTTATTTTTTCCATAACCTGGAAATGAACATTTCTTAGAATTATTAACAATCAACACTAAGTGTTCCCTGGACAACAGGTTATTTGATGGTAATATTAGATTAATGTAGCTATATCCAGTAAATCTGATTACCGATTTACATATTCATAATTAATCATAATTAATAAATCATATTGAGTTATGAATAATTATTAATATTTCCCCTTTGAGTTAATTTGCTACAAACTATTCTATTTAAATACTATAAACTTCTATTTAAATACTGGGGAAATATACTTTCATGTAGTTACAGGGTAAATGACATCTGTGGGCTCTAAATTAAAGTGGTGCTTGTTACCCTATTGTTTCATGTAGTTACATGGTAAGTACAATAGAGAAACATTTGATTTTTATTTGAAAAACAGCTTAATTCAAAACAGACTGTTGTCAGAAATTGGTATTTACAACATGGATTTATAAATGATCTGTAAGGTATTTTAAGCTGAAACTTCACAGACACATTCTGGGGACACCTCTGAGACTTAAATTACATCTTGTAAAAATGGGCATAATAGGCCCCCTTTAAGAAGGTGTCCCATGTTTTACCATTCTGTATTATGTATTAAAAGAAAATACAGTACACCTAGAAATGTTCTCATAATTTACTCATTTTTTCGCTTCTGACCAACTGTCACCAGTGTGTGCATGAGAGGTGAGTTCACATTTGATATAAACCTGTTGTGAAGTGCAACGTGAAGTGCGCGGGAACTGCC
The DNA here is from genome assembly GCA_028476615.1 of Culter alburnus. Lineage (NCBI taxonomy): Eukaryota > Metazoa > Chordata > Actinopteri > Cypriniformes > Xenocyprididae > Culter > Culter alburnus. The sequence continues at coordinate 7,778 of JAOTNS010003467.1, read as the reverse complement.
ATCTCTGTTCTCCTATATTGTTTGTTTCTCATTTGTTATTGTTTGCATTTTGTTGTGAGCATTATTATTATTAAAAAAAAAAAAAAAAAAAACCTGACAGCATCCGACATCCGCGTGACTTTTCACGAGTTTCTCGGCGCGCGTACGTCACGCTTCAAGTTACGTCAAGTGTGAACTCAACCCTCTCATGCATGTGTAACGAAGTGTAAAAATGTTAAATTATGCATAAATGGGGACAGTGCCATTTATCTGCTGCGTGATGGCATTTAACGTGTGAAATAGGGACTGCCCACAGCAGAGATTATCAGTTAAAAGTGTTCAAAACACATAAATTTAACTGCTTTATTGTGGATATATACTGCAATGAACATGTTAGGGAACTGCTGATGTGTTTGGCATTGAATGTGTTATTTTATATCGAGTTATTTTGACTTTGTATTACGAGGCCCAGTAGTAATTAATTTGTGCATTGTCTTTGTTTTATGTAGAACTGATTTATTCTCCATGCAGTTTTCCCTTATTTCCACATTTTGTACCTCCATTGTGCAGGTATGTTGTAAGATATGTTGTTTTAATGTGTTTAAAGGATTGAATTGCACATTTTCCCCACTAGATGGGGATGTTTTCGTTTACTTTGAATTTAATTGAATTATTCAGTATTTAATTGAGTTGATTTGTGATTAATTCACTGAAAATGTATTATAATTGTCAATCTGCAAATTTGTACTCACTATACGATCACAACGCTAAAAGATTTAATTGATTTAAAAAGATTAAAAAGAAAGTACTGTTGTAAATAAATAGAAGCAGAAAAACGAGACCTGCTGTGGAACTGATTTATTCTCCAGTTTCCCCTTATTTTTCCCTTATTTCCACGTTTTGTATCTCCATTGTGCAGTTCCACTCGGCAGAAGGACCGCCCAGGCAAGACCGTCACACATGCACTGGTGACAAAGCGATAGTTTACAGTGATAGTTTACAGTTTAAAAAGCTTAAAATATTGGCATTTTTCCTACAAACACTTATCTTTTCACTTCAGAAGACATTGATTTATTCATTAGGGTCGTATGGATTACCGTCGTTATTGCTGTAATGTGCTGTTTGATGCTTCAACTTTTAGGAACCCTGCATTAGCAGAGTTTATTTATTTTTTATTTATTCTTAATTTCGTTTGGGTTCTGAAGAAAGAAATTTCGGATGACATGGGGGTAGACTGTGTGTACTCTATTTTCATTAAATACATAATAGCAAATGTGCTATTTTCTGTCAGGACTTTAGCATTTGAAATGAAATGCTGATTTAACCCTCAGGGGTCTGAGGCTGATTTGGGGCCTGGAGAAGTTTTGACATGCCCCTGACATTTGTGCTTTTTTCAGTTGTTCATAAACATATTAATGGAAAAAGTGTCATTACACTGTATTCAGCACAAACTAGGCTACAATAATATGTAAGGAACATGTTGTTACAACAGAGACACAGGAAGCAGAGATATAAGCAGTTTCGGTGTTTATTGAAGTGATCAGCAGAGCAACAGGTAAGTAGAAGGTGATGATGATGGTATTGGAGAAGAATGCAAGTTAATACTGTCCTTTTTCTTGTGCTGCAGGTGATGGTGGATGGAGACGCTGGAGATGGCAGACAGGAACACTCACACACACAGGTAGGTAGGAACACGAGGAGAACTGGAGACGATGGAGATGAAGGAGACGATGGAGGCAGGTAAGTATCACTTTGGGAGTCCTTGAGGTAAGCATACAACAAGTTGTACAACGAACGAGACCGGACAATGTGTGTGTGTGAGTGTGGGGCTTTTTGTAGTGAGGTTGATGACTGTGATGATGAGTTTCAGGTGGCGGTGATCAGTATTCCGGTGATTGGGTGCGTGGGTAAGGGAGTGAGGTGGAACCTGACGTGTCTGTGACAGTACCCCCCTCCCACGGCCCGCTCCTGAGGGCCGAGGACCCCGACGTCGTGGTGGTCGTCCTCGAGGTCGTGGGGCAGGTCTGTCTGGGTGATTGGCGTGGAAAGTCTGTAACAGAGCAGGATCAAGGATATCATTCTTGGGGACCCATGAGCGTTCCTCGGGGCCGTAACCTTCCCAATCCACTAGATATTCTAAGAGACCACCACGGCGCCGGGAGTCCAGGATCTCTCGAACCACGTAGGCAGTACCATCGTCCAGGATGAGTGGAAGGGGGGGCTCGACGGCTGCCACGTCAGTTCTGTGGAAGGAAGAACAGAAGGGTGGTGAGGTTTTAAGAGTGACACATGGAAGGTTGGATGAATTCTTTTGTATTCTGCAGGAAGTTGTAAACCGGTAAGTGACGGGGTTGATGTCGGAGGATGGTGAATGGGCCAATGAAGCGGGGACTCAGCTTCTTGCAGGGCAGGCGCATCCTGATGTCTCTGGTGGACAGCCAGACCTTCTGCCCCGGTTGGTAGGTTGGAGCGTGGGAGCGCCGAAGGTCGGCTGTCATCTTGCGCCTGCGCAGGGCTCTCTGCAGCTGGTGGTGAGCTGAGTCCCATACCCTCTCGCTCTCCCGGAACCAGTAGTCGACTGCTGGTACGTTGGAGGGTTCCCCATCCCAGGGGAACAGTGGGGGTTGGAAACCGAGTACGCATTGGAAAGGTGTTAATCCAGTAGTGGCTTGACGGAGGGAGTTCTGGGCGTACTCGGCCCAACCCAGGTACTGGTTCCAGGAGTCCTGGTGGCCGTGACAGAAGGTACGCAGGAAGCGGCCGATCTCCTGGATCTTCCGTTCCGTCTGCCCGTTCGACTGAGGATGGTATCCAGACGATAGGCTGACGGTCACACCCAGGAGGGAGAAGAACGCCTTCCAGACTCGAGAGATCAATTGAGGTCCTCTGTCAGAGACTATGTCTTCGGGGATTCCATAATGACGGAAGACATGGTTGAACATTAATTCCGCTGTGGCCATGGCAGTGGGTAGACCTTCCAGGGGGATCAGACGGCAGGCTTTGGAGAAACGGTCTACGACAACCAGAATACAGGTGTGACCATCAGATTCGGGGAGATCCGTGACGAAGTCCACTCCCAGGTGTGACCAGGGTCTCTCAGGAACGGGCAGAGGATTGAGCTTGCCGGTTGGAAGATGGCGTGGGCTCTTGGAGATGGCGCACTCCCTGCAGCCCTGCACGTACCTTCTGACGTCGCTGGCCATGTTTGGCCACCAGAAGCGCTGTTTGAGCAGCGAGAGGGTCTCATTGACCCCCGGGTGACCAGTGCCAAGTGACGAGTGAACGGAGTGCAGGAGTGGAGTGCGTCGTGTCTTGGAGATGTAACGCAAGCCCTGGGGGCAACCCGGCGGAGTGCGTGAGGAGGCATTGGAGGAGGGTAAAGTCTCTTCTGACCATTCAATGGGACTCATGAAGATAGATTCAGGTAGAATGGTTCGGGGTCGTCATTCTTTTCCTCGGGAGCTGGAGTGAAAGAGCATCGGCTTTGAGGTTCTTGGAACCAGGCGGTATGAAATGGAGAAGTTAAATCTTGAAAAGAACATTGCCCATCTGGCTTGGCGTGGGTTGAGTCGTTTGGCAGCTTTCAGATATTCAAGATTTTTATGGTCTGTTAGTACTTGGAAAGGGTGGTTTGCTCCCTCCAACCAATGCCTCCATTCTTCTAGGGCGAGCTTTACAGCCAGGAGTTCACGGTCCCCGATGTCGTAATTCACCTCCGCCGGGTTGAGCTTGCGTGAGAAGAAGGCGCATGGATGGAGCCTACTTGGATTCCCCTGCTGCTGTGAGAGGACCGCTCCCACTCCGGTGGTGGAGGCGTCCGCCTCTACGACGAATGGCAGGTCCGGGTTAGGGTGGACGAGGAGGGGAGCGGGTGAAGGCCTTCTTGAGGGTCTCAAAAGCTTCTGTGGCAGGCTGGGACCAGGACAGAGACTTGGGCTGCTTACGGAGTAGGTTGGTGAGTGGACTGACTATGGTGCTGTAATTCTTGATGAAACGACGGTAGAAATTGGAGAAGCCGAGGAAACGTTGGAGTTCTTTTATTGTACTTGGAGTGGGCCAGTTCTGGATTGCAGAGACCTTCCCCTCGTCCATCCGGATGCCACTGTGGTCTATCACATATCCGAGGAAATGGACAGAGGGCTGGTGGAAAGAGCACTTCTCTGCTTTCAGGAAGAGATGGAACTGCCGTAAGCGCTTGAGGACCTCCGCAACGTGGTGGCGATGTTTGGCCAAGCCGGGAGTAGATGAGGATGTCATCAATATACACCAGCACGAACTTGTGGAGAAACTCCCGGAGCACCTCGTGGATGAAATCCTGGAATACGGAGGGGGCGTTGACCAGGCCATACGGCATCACAAGATATTCATAGTGGCCGGTGGGCGTGACGAAGGCAGTCTTCCACTCGTCCCCCTCGCGTATCCGGATGAGGTTATACGCGCTGCGGAGGTCCAGCTTGGTGAAACAGTGGCACCGCGGAGATGTTCCAGGGCCGCTGGGACGAGGGAAGTGGATATCTGAATTTTACTGTGATCTGTTCAAGGAGCGATAATCGATGCAAGGCCGCAAGCCTCCGTCCTTCTTGGCCACGAAGAAGAAGCTTGAAGCAGCAGGGGAAGTAGACGGGCGGATGTATCCTTGGTTAAGGGCCTCTTTGATATATTCCTCCATGGCCTTCTCCTCCGGTACTGATAGGGGGTATATACGTCCCCTAGGCACTGGCTCACCCGGTAACAGATCGATGGCACAGTCCCATGGCCGGTGTGGAGGAAGCTTGGAGGCGCGTTGCGGGCAGAAGACGTCACTGAAGGGGGCGTAGTCGGGTGGAACATTGACGGAGCGCTTTTCCACAGGACTTTCGATGGAAGTAGCATTGATGGAGATATTCTTGGAGGAAGGAGATCTTGAAACTGGAAGTTCTGGGAAGCAGCTGGAGAAACAGTTATCGCCCCACTTCAGGACTTCGCCCGTGCGCCAGGAGATGGTGGGATTGTGGAGTTCCAACCATGGGCGCCCTAGAACCACGTCAGCGGTGGATTCCTCCAGAACCAGCAGATGGATGTACTCGGTGTGGAAGATGCCCACTTGCAGTTGAAGGGGTCCCGTGACACGACGAATCATCTTGCGGCTCAGGGGTTTACCCGTGATAGAGTGGACCTGGTAGTTAGTCGGAGAGAAGGCGAGGTCTTGAGCCGAGGTGTCGACAGAGGGCGCCGGAGATGAAGTTTCCTGCTGACCCTGAATCGAGGAGCGCCACCACTGGAACGGAAGCATATCAGCAGTAAGGTTTACTATAGTAGTGAGTGGTTTCATCTGTTGTATAGAGGGAATGATAGCACTCACCACGGGCCGAGGAGGACGGGTTGGGCATGTGGAGATGACATGCCCAGGAGTTCCACAATATAAGCAAAGATTCAGGGTCAGCCTTCTCTGTCTTTCTGCTGGGGACAAACGGGAGTTATCCACTTGCATTGACTCGGTGGCTGGTTCTGGAGGGCTGACGGGCTCGGACCGACGGAGGGTGGTGGTCAGTGGCTGGCCCTGGTGCTCTAGGAGACACGACTGCATACGAGAACCCACGCGGATGGCGAGTTGGATGAATTGTTCGAGTCCAATGGAGTCCTTGTATGCAGTGAGATGCAGCCGCACATTAGGCTCCAAACCTTGTCGAAAGGTGGTGATGAGGGCTTGTTCATTCCATCCGCTGGTCGCGGCGAGCGTTCTGAACTGCAAGGCATAATCGTTAACAGTACTGTTTCCTTGTTTTAAATTGTACAATTTCTCACCAGTTGAAGAGTCAGCTAGGGGTTTTCCGAAGACTTCTCTGAAGTGGGACACGAATGCAGAATAGGATTGTATGACTGAGCCTTTTTGAGTCCAGAGGGAATCCGCCCATTGAAGGGCCTTACCTTGCAACTGGGAAATTATGAACGCTATTTTCGCCGTATCGGTGGGATAGAGGTGCGGCTGCATCTCCAGGACCAAACTCACACTGAAGGAGGAATCCGCTGCAGTCCTCCTCCGATCCTGAGTAGGGCGCCGGTTTGGCCATGGGACTGGCGGTGAAAACAGGTGAAGCAGCGGTGACTGCGGGTGCGGAAGAGGCAGCGGTGGTGGGTGCTGGTGACGGTGCTGGGTGTTGAGGAGTGAGTGCTCGGCGCAATGCGTCAACAAGCTCTTGAAACGGGTCACGGTTGCTCATGCTGATGGATAGCTGTTATGGTCCGGTCTTCTGTTACAACAGAGACACAGGAAGCAGAGATATAAGCAGTTTCGGTGTTTATTGAAGTGATCAGCAGAGCAACAGGTAAGTAGAAGGTGATGATGATGGTATTGGAGAAGAATGCAAGTTAATACTGTCCTTTTTCTTGTGCTGCAGGTGATGGTGGATGGAGACGCTGGAGATGGCAGACAGGAACACTCACACACACAGGTAGGTAGGAACACGAGGAGAACTGGAGACGATGGAGACGATGGAGGCAGGTAAGTATAACTTTGGGAGTCCTTGAGGTAAGCATACAACAAGTTGTACAACGAACGAGACCGGACAATGTGTGTGTGTGAGTGTGGGGCTTTTGTAGTGAGGTTGATGACTGTGATGATGAGTTTCAGGTGGCGGTGATCAGTATTCCGGTGATTGGGTGCGTGGGTAAGGGAGTGAGGTGGAACCTGACGTGTCTGTGACACATGTATGTACATGTTTGTATTTTTGAAGGAATAACGTTTATGCGTGGTTATTGAAAAAACAAAAAACTTAAGTCACTGAAATAAAGCCAAAAAATATATATTAAATCTGTGTTCACAAGACTTCTGGGTATTGGAGGTTGTAGACTAGAGTTTTTGCTTCAAAATTATGTAAAAATTATCATTCCTACTCCTTCATATAAAACAATAGAGAGATTTAAATTTTCTAAAACATCTTTGGTCAAGAAACACAGTTTCTTGACCAAAGGAGGCGTGAATAATCATGAATAATGGGTGATTCTCACCTGAGAATACAAAAGAATCGCATAAAAGAGCTCTAATGACCTGCATAAATAATGAGGCCTTTCAGTCCAGATAGGCTGTGAAAAAACCCTCTGTTGATCATGTCTCAAGCTCATCATAATGTAATCAAACATACAGAAAACAGCAATACTGTGAAATATTATTACATTAAAATGGTATTCTATTAAAAATATAATGCATTTCTATGATACAAAGTGTCTGAACAGTTATGTTACTCTAAGGCCTTTCATATAGGCTTAGCTTAAAAGCATGCACATTTGGAGAAATATTGATAGATTCTCCTGTTTTGGTCAATTTCTATACAGAGGAGTAATTTTTTCATATTTATTGTCGTCACTGTGAACTGTGTTTACAATTCATACTTGCAGCCGGAGGGCGCTCTGTGCACTTTAGTCCACAAATGCCAATGCTAAAGAAGAATAGGCAATCCAGGAAATAACTGAACTAACAGAGGCCAGAGATCGCTAACTATGGCTATTCAAAACACTTTCAAGACATAAATACACGATTGAGACAATGTATGCATGTATTGACTGAATTAGCCTCTGAATAGCGCTGACTCCGTGGGCGTGGGCATTAGCGGATAATGAGCTGAATCAAGGACTTCTGACATGGCCTCTTTTCATACAGATTACATAAACACAGAAGGTTTGTCATTGATCAGCAAAACTAAGCGAAGCTCTCAAACCTTAATAACACACAAACCAACCTCACTGGAACTCAACGCTGGTTATGCAGCACGTAACCAGCACGGTTTCTTGTGCATTATTCACTTTCGGTGAGCTTCTGCTTA
>JAOTNS010003466.1:0-12811 GCA_028476615.1 Culter alburnus | reverse complement strand
CAGGAGGTGGCGGAGACCCTGCAATCATGTCCGCAGCAGGTGAGGACTGGTGGACCGAGATATAAGGAGGCACAAACCACCCAGGAGCCTGAGGAGGTCTTAGGCGAGGACAGAGCTGTCACAGAGGAGCCCGAAAGCTGTCTGCTGCTGGAGCCCAGTGAGGTGGATGTGGATGTGGAGATGGAGGCATTACCTGCTATGACCACACAAGAGCTTCGAGCGGGACAGAAGGAAGACAGAGTTATCGGTCCCATCCTCCACTTTAAGAGCAGGAACCACAAACCAGCCACAGTGAGAGGATGAAAGTGGGTGCCACTGGGAGTTCCTCTTAAAAGAGTGGAGGAGGTTAGTTGTACAAAAAGGGATCCTGTATCGCAGTGTCAGAGATTCCCATAAAGGGGTGGTGGAGCAACTAATACTGCCAGAGAGGCTGCGTGAAACCATCAAAACAGCCCTTCACAATGACTCCAGGCATCTGGGATTTGAGAGGACACTACAGATGATAAGGGAAAGATTTTACTGGCCAAGAATGTTTCAGGAGATCAAGGTTTGGTGCGAACAGTGTGAGAGATGCTGCCTTAGAAAAACTCCCACAGCCAACGTCAGGGCCCCCCTCATCAGTATCCATACAGTGCCCCATGGAGCTGGTTTGTGTGGACTTCCTGATGCTGGAGAAGTCCAAGGGAGGTATGGAGAATGTGCTCATTGTTACAGATCACTTTTCTCGTTATGCACAGGCCTACCCACCAGGGACCAAAAGGCAGGCACAGTGGCCAGGGTCTTGTGGAGGAACTTCTTCTGCCGTTTTGGTTTCCCTGCAAAATTGCACGCAGATCAAGGGCGCAACTTTGAAAGTGCAATTGTGAAGGAGTTATGCAAGTGTATTGGCATCACTAAGACCCACACCACGCCCTACCACCCCCAGGGCAACGTAACCACCGAAAGGTTCAACCGCACCCTGATGGACATGCTGGGAACTCTAGAGGTGCATCTGAAGCCCCGGTGGCATGAGCATGTGGATGCCATGACACACACTATAACTGCTAGCGGCATGACTCCACTGGATATAGCCCGCATTACCTTATGTTTGGTAGACATCCCAGGCTCCCAGTGGACCTCATCTTCGGGTCCCCCACAACGAACCAGCCTTGTAAATACAGCGAGTATGTCCAGACACTGTACGACTCCCTGTCCGGGGCCTATGCCCTGGCTAATCAGACATCTCAGCTGGCGAAAGGACAGCAGAAAAAGTATTATGACAAAAAAGCTAAGATTGAAGACTTTAGTCCAGGGGATAGAGTCTTAGTCAAGGTCTGTCATGTGGAGGGGAGACAGAAGTTGGGAGATCGATGGGAGGCACGGCCATATGTTGTGGTGAAGAAGCAACCAGGTTTGCCTGTGTACGTGGTGCGACCAGAAGATGGAGGAGCAGAGAGAGTGGTTCATAGAAACCTTTTGACGCAGTGTATGTTCCTCCCAGTGGAGCGAGACAAAAGAGTGATCGAAGACGGGGGCGAGTCAGATGGTGAGATATGTGAGGCAGGCATTGAATCAGAAGCTGAAGAGGGAACAAGGAGTGACAGTTCAGAGGAGATGCTGGACAGAACACTGATTGGAACAACAGATAAAGAGGAGGAGCAAATAACACAGAGGAGGATGACATGCAGACAGGAGAAACAAGTAGCGGAGAGGGAGTGCTTGTGACTGGTAGTGGTGCCAACCCCAACTCAAGGGGCCAACCCTCCGAGAAGAAACCCGAGAAGGAGCCGGCATCCCCTAACTAAACTCTCACTCGAGTCCCAAGTTGTGAAACTAGAGTGACCACCAAAAGATAGAAAGAGGGAGAAAGTTGTGGCTAAAGGTCAGAAGTAAGAGGAGCAGCAGGGAGCCATACTGCATGCACCCTGATAACAGTTAGCTACCCACGCCCTCACTAATTACACATGATGTGAAATACATTCACTCACAACATATTCATTGTATTGAGTGTCTAAATTAGACCACACTTGAGTTTTGGGTCAATCAGATGGCTGGGACGCCATCATTAAAGAAGGGGTGGGTGTAAGGCAGTGTATTATGTTGTCCACAAGATGTCACTATACCACTGTTGTGTTAAGACATTCAAGTGCCTTAAGCACGGTTTGAGCCTCTTGATGTACCGTAGTGTTGATATTTTCTTCAGTTCATGTATCAATGCTACAGGTAAGCCATGTTAACAATAGTGGAGGTGCAATGTAAAATATCTTTGTTGTTATCACACTAAAGTTAAGTTTATTGAAATATTTTGTGTTTTAAACTGCTAAGACCTACATGCAGAGTAATATGGAGAGTTAAAATGTTTTGTTTTCTTTTAAATGTGATAACGTGTGGTGGCTAATACAAAGCTATCTATTATAATATAAGCAGCGAGTGCTTGCTATTGAATTACATGTACATTGAAATGTACTTTGATTGTTTAAAACTTAAGTTGAGTTCATGTTATCAATGCTACAGATGCCGTGCTGTGGAATAAACGGTGAGCCACAATTCCGAACCCCTCTGTGTCCGCGTCACCTTCCTCTACCACTGTCCACGATCAGACAAACACAACGCAGAGTAGCAGCGGCAGTGCTGGAGACCAGTACGCGGCGGAGAGAGAGAGAGAGAGAGGGCTACATATATATATGTATATCAGACGGAGTTACTTGGCTTGATCTTCTCACCAGATTCAACAAATGCAGAGGGACATGAAGCAGAGGAGTTTCCCAGATAGAGAATACTCCAGACAGAGTTACATAGCTTGAACTTTACAGCAGCTTCAATGAAGACAGGGAGACGGGGAGCAGATTCTAAACAGAGACACTCACAGAAGACTGGGGAACACAGAGGATCTAGGAGACCACTGGAGACTTAAGTAGTCTATATGGTAAGATTCATGTTAGTATGCGTTAACGAGACCGGACAATGACTGAGTGACTGTGAGTGTCTCTTATAGTGCTGCTGATTGGGATCGTGATGAGTGTCAGGTGCGTGTTATCAGCGCTCTGGTGAGGGAGCGTGACGTGATTGGCTGGGTGCAGAGCCTGGCGTGTCTGTGACAGTATTACTCGTGCTATCAAGAAAGAAACTTGTAATCTAGAGCGCAAATGGAGACGAACTCATACTTTTTTGAGTTACAGGCATACAAACGTGAGGCAAAAAACATAAGAAGTGCTTTTCTTAATTTTTGAACCATCACTGTTGGCATATAACGAAAAAAAAATTGCTAAAGTCAACAGATTTTACTAATAGACCTACAAAGCTCTGTGTAAAAATTAAATAATGATGCTGTCATCTTTCATTAGAATTATTGTTGTGATTTGAGCTTTATGAAACTATGGGGAAGTTTTGATAAGAAGCATATCTTCTTTGTTTACAAGCTTCAGGGTTCCTGCAAGAACCTGTTTGTATGTGTACAACCATGATGTTAAACAAGATTTGGAAAGTCCCTAAAGCATTATAGTTTTCATGAACACAGCCAAGCCTCCACCAAGCATTTATATTTGTGATACTTCCGCATTACACAGTGTAAAGACTGAAAGAACATTCCTTAATCATGAAAGTTATTATCATCTTGATGAAGAATATTTCTTGATTAGTTATTGATTAGAATATAACTGAATTGAGTGTAATCTTTGACAATATTACCAAAGAAAGTTTTACAATTATATTTTGTTGTACAGTAGCACTGTTTTTTTCAGGCACCTGTCAATTTTGAGATTTAGCGCTTTTTGACTGTTGGAAAGAAAACATCTAGTGTTGTCACGGTACCAAAATTCCAGTAGTCGGTACCGATACCATGAAAATTTTACGGTTCTCGGTACCAATTACGGTACCACAGCAAAATCTATTGGAACTATTTTGCTGTTTTATATAGCCTATTTTAAAAACATTAATATGATTTGGAGTGTGTGTGTATTTGTGTATATATAGGCTACCTCAATTAAATAAATTTTGAAATATAAAATAAATAAATAAATAAATGCTCAAACGTCCATTGTGTACTGTTGAAAAAAACAGCATATGCTGGTAAGGTAGGTTTTAAAGCTGTATGCTGGTCAAATGCTAGTCCTAAACTGGTCCTGCTGGTCCACGCTAGCCCTAAGCTGGTCCTGGACCAGAATAAACCAGCTCAAACCAGCATACCAGCTTCAAAACCTACTTTACCAGCATATGCCGTTTTTTCAACAGGGGAACGTGCGGTTTATTTTAGCTATTCCGTCAGTGAAACAACACACTACAGCCTGTAAAACTATGAATAAATATCGGTAAATAATGGTAACCTAAATAATAAGAAAGTTAAATATTATTCAAAAAGCATTTGTTTTTTATTTCCACACAAAGACGCGTCATATAGCCAAAGTCCCGTTATTACTTTGATATAGACTGCTTTGCGCTTTGAGAGGGATGTGGGACACGAGCAGGAAAGAGACCATTTCTCTTTAATAATATCTTCGTTATCTCCTGATGTTAGCCTACAAACAACTGACACTTGTTGTAAAAGGTCTGAAGAACGAGTTTAATCCTCCGCAGGAGCAAGACATTCAGGCTATGTTTGAATTAGCGCTGCCAGAGAAAACGAAAGTAAAAATCACCTGCGTGTGTGAAACGCGCTATACAAATAAACTTGACGCGCCTTATAAAGTCTAATAACGAGCACAAACTCTGTTAAATAGAAATTGACGTGCAAGCAAAAATGTTTCTGTCCTACGGTGTTTTTTCTACTTAACCACAGTGAAGAATGCGAATAGCCTATAAATAGGCCTCAATGCGAACGAAAGAAACGTTATAATCCCCTGCGTGAGTGAAGATTTGGGAAAATAAACAGAGATTCCATGTTCAGTGGAGTAACTAATGGAATATTGTTAAATTCTCTGCTAATCGGGTGACCAGATCGCGATTCACAAAACAGAATACGAAGCTTAAATGTATGGACTCACGTACCTCTCTCATTCGGCATTAACCAAAATGTTTCCATGGCTGCGATGTCACATTTAATTTCTAACCTATTATTTCTTTTGTAAACAAAGCTTTGTGTTTCACTCGTGTCATATTCACGTAAATACTGCCACAGTCCTATCAGTGGGTACCGAATATACCGGATTCTATACTACAGAAATGCTGGTATCGTCACATTTTCAAAATTTCAGTACGACTTGGTACCGAAGTACCGGTACTTTTGACAACAACTAAACCATCCAAAATACACATTTAAAGGTGCTCTAAGTGATGTCATGTGTTTTTAGGCCAAAAACATTGTTTGTCACATACAGCAAACATCTCCTCACTATCCGCTAGCTGCATGTCCCCTGAACACACTGTAAAAAAACGCGGTCTCTGTAGTCGCCACAAGCTCCAAAAACGGCAATAAAAACAAACTGGTGGTGCAGCCTGGACCACTTAACATAATAAACATGCTCCAGCCAATAACCGACAAGAATGATTTTAAATGCACGTTCATGACTGTTTCAGGAAGCACGGAGGGGAGGGGAGTAGGAGGAGGGAGGGAGGGTCTAGCTAGCCTCTGTTTTGTTTGACAACACTTCGAACGTCAACAGGAAGTTACTCCGCCCAGGATCTTAGAGCACCTAAGTGTATTTTATAGCACTTTATCTTTTTGCGTCTGTAGATTTCAATTACAGTAATATCTTTAAAAATATATCTTTAAAGGCTGTTTTCTCAAAATGAGTCCTTTCTCCTCCTGAGTCAGAAATCTCCACTTCAGCAGTACTTTCATACACCAAACTTTACAGTTTTATTGTCTATTTTCTGAAGGTTTTACAGAGGGATTTGTTGATATATAATTTGCCTGATTTTATACAACATTTTATTCCTAAAAAATGTGATTATTAACGTTACTGTAGTATGAAGCAGAGCAGGACCGAGTGTTGTAGAGCTGAACGAGGCCGCTGGAGAGTTCGCGCAACACATGCCTCACGAGCAGCGGGACTTTATTATGACACAGTCGCAGGCGCCGCTTCCGCTTTTCCGGTCATGAGTATGAGGTAACGCAGCTCTACATTCACATTGCTTCTGTCTGTCAAAGGTGACTAATTCAAGGAATGCTTTAAATTTTGATTCCCAATGATACTGAATTGTAACCCTCTACTGCACACATGTTGATGGCACATGACAAAAAAAAAAATTCCACTTCATTTTTTGGTTAATTTGGGAACATTTTATTGATAAAAAAAAAAAAAAATGCCCCCAAGCCTCCCCCAACCCCAAATATTTTTTCATTGCCTCAGGGCAACGTTGCGACAATGGTACAGAGTCATAGAGAAAATTATCATCAAAATCTAATTTTTAAAAAAAAAAATGCAAGAAATCATTAAGTAAAAAGGGGAAAACACTTGAAAGACACTGATATGTTCAATTTGATACATGTATCATGTAGTGTGCTGTGCAATATATGTACTATAATGTACTTCATGTAGGAGGAGAGTGGGGTGATTTGTGCCAGGGGGGAAATAGTTCCACCCATTGTTTCTGGAAAACCATAGAAGAAATGGTCATGTGACCACATAATTTTGAAAAGCCATCCATTTTACTCATCCTCCAAAGAAGAGAGACACATGGCATGAGAGGAAAGCACATTTTAGCTAAAAAACCTATTTTTTCCCTTTCAGAGTAAAATTTCTATGATCAAGGTTTTTTGATTGTAGTGTCTGAACAATTATAGACAAGTTTGAAAACATTTCACACATGTTTTAGTGCTTTAGCAGGCTACACAATGAGTCTATACAGTTAGCAGTATGTTAGCTCTTAACTGCTGGATCATGCTAGTTTTTCAAACTTGTGGGTCCGGGGTGATTTGTGCCAAAGGGCCTGGGTTAACTTATGATTATTTGAAACATATTATTAATTTGTAATTGTACTCTTACATTTTAGCAGTTAAACTATATGACATTCTTGATTTTAGACCATGTAGCAAACAGGTATTTTCATCTTCAGAAAGATCTTTCTTCCTCACGAGACCACTTTTTTCCCAAAAGCTATAATTCTGAAACAGTTTATTTCAGATCCAAAGTTATTGTTCTCAGGGATGCACCACATCCTGAAATATATGTACATTCTTAAGTTGAAGGCATTACTGCCATGGACTAAAGTCACTTTAAGTAAAAAATGGCACAACTCACCCCACTTTCCCCTAATAAGATTTCACTCTGTACGAAACTTCAAAAAGCAGTTCTTCTCTGCTGTGACATAGTGGTGTATGTTACAATTTTTGCACATCAGTTTGGGTGTTCCTGCACACCCAGGAACCCTGCATCTTCCCTTCTTATAATACATTGTTGCCAATGTGAGGTATTGTCCAAAACATCCTCGAAAAGTACCCCTTATCGCACAACGTTGAAACGAAAAGAAAAACTGAATTTCTTAACATGCAAAATAAAAAAAAACTTCATAAAACCTGACAAAAGGCTTCTCTACACCTTCTTACACACCCATATTTTTTATGTACAGTTCATGTTGTTTTAAATAAGATTACTAAAGCAAATAATCTTGCCTTCTTCTCACACCATGTGCTCCTGTGACCATGTGTCAGAACAGGACGTCCCACCGTTAAATGGTGCTTGATATTGACTCCAACACCTTACTAAACTGTTATTTGGTACTTTCTCGACCTTTCTAATTGGTTGTAATCATTTAAAGAAAAATGTACTAAACATAGGGCTTAAGAAAACTTTCCGTTGCCTGAGGGCAACGCTGTGCTGTAGAAGGTTAAGTTAATTATTGATAATGCTAAAGAATTAGAATCCGTCTACCTGGCAAAGTCCTATGAGTGTAGATTTTAATTTTAACTTAATTTTTACTCTAAAATACAGTAGAATTATTGTTGTGATTTGAGCTTTATGAAACTATGGGGAAGTTTTGATAAGAAGCATATCTTCTTTGTTTATAAGCTTCAGGGTTCCTGCAAGAACCTGTTTTGTGTACAACCATGATGTTAAACCAGTTTTGGAAAGTCCCTAAAGCATTATAGTTTTCATGAACACAGCCAAGCCTCCACCAAGCATTTATATTTGTGATACTTCCGCATAACAGTGCAAAGACTGAAAGAACATTCCTTAATCATGAAAGTTTATCTTGATGAAGAATATTTCTTGATTAGTTATTGATTAGAATATAACTGAATTGAGTGTAATCTTTGACAATATTACCAAAGAAAGTTTTACAATTATATTTTGTTGATTTTGGGATTTTGCACTTTTTGGCTTTTCATAAAGTGTTTTTCAGACTGGTTGAAAGAAAACATCCATAAAACACACTTAAGTGTATATTTTATAGCACTTCATCTTTTTGCGTCTGTAGATTTCAATTATAGTAAATATCTTTAAAAATATATCTTTAAAGGCTGTTTTCTCAAAATGAGAAATCTCCACTTCAGCAGTACTTTCATACACCAAACTTTACAGTTTTATTCCTTTTTTTTCTGAAGGTTTTTACAGAGGGATTTGTTGATATATAATTTGCCTGATTTTACAACATTATTCCTAAAAAAAATGTGAAATATATTTTTTCTGGCTATGGATATTTTCTGATTTATGGAGTGATTAAAAGAGATATCCAAAATTCCCTCTGTAAAAACCTTTGAATTTAATATGTCCAAAAAATGAATTGAGAATTTTGAACTTGACGTCATCCAATATTCAGATTTTGTTCTAGAATGTATGTAAATTAGCACATATTTAATTAGATAATGCCTCATTTGCATATTTAAACATACCATTTTGAAAACTTGCAATACAAAAAATGTTTGTAATTTTTAATGTAATCAATCAGCTGGGGAAGTATGGTGATATCTATTAGTTATTTTATTAGTTATTTTTCATCATCTTACATGAACAAATTAATATACGTGACAATATACATAAATAAGAATGATTGTCACTAACTTAGGTTGAAACAGTTATAAACAGTAATGAAACAGTTCAGGCATCTAATTAGACAAAGAATCACGGGGATGGATAAAATTAAGTGACAGCAAAAATGCAGCTTGCATCTCTCTCACCACGAGCTGGCACGCAAGTTACTGAAAAAATTAGGTTTGGGTTGTACATTTGCACTCTGCATCCCACATTGTGCTTTTTACAAACAAAATCTTTCAATTGACTTGGGGGTCTCTTTTCTCTTTGGGACCTCCTTAACTCAATAGGAGAATCAATTCTCTTTTCAGAACACAACTCATCAGGATGTACTGTCATCTCTGTTCTGTGGGGCATTTTGACACAACTCATGTGGAGTGTTGCCTTGACAACAGCTGAGGGTATATTGTGAAGAAAGAATGGCAGCGGGAGTCTCTGAGGACACATTTGTGCAACCGTATCAATTTGAACCAGAACAAGATGATGGCCCCAACGAAGTTTGATAATTAATGCTCGAACAGGACATTTCTGAATGGTTGGTTAACGTAATGTCACTTTGATCTATCTTTGCATGTACTGGCAGGGTAGCGTAGTGAGATACGAATGCTACGTGTTCACTGATGTATAGTTAGTTCATAGACAGATTGATGTTACAGCTAATGGTCATGAAACACTTTTTTTCGGTAAATGTAGGCTTGTCAGTGATGCGTGATTCATGCAGTAATAACTGTTACAACACGATTTTTTTGACATTACTTCTTAATCAGTAACAGACACCGTTATAAACCATCTACAAAAGTAAGCTTAGTGTAATGTTACCATGTTAACCTGCGTACACAGTTTGTAATAACACAATAACCATAACGCGTTGTTCATTACAAAAACGTGGGATCATGAATTATATTGAGAACGTCGTACATAGAAAGCATGCCGTAATGTACCCTGAGTGTAAACTTTAGCCGCCAAAGATTAATATAAAGGTTAATAAAACGTTACATGTACAGGAGCTTCTTAGCAAAACCTGCTTTATACTGAGCCTCGTTTATAAAGCAGTCTGGTGAGAAATGATTCGCGCAAACATGAAAGCATTGACGTTGATCGGGGGGAATATTCCCTTCGAAACAAAAACTCAGCCACTGCATCTTCAGCGGTTCGGATTTAGGAACATCAAAATGACTGCTGTGTTCGTTATTACACCCAAGAACAAACACCACAATCGCTTAGACACCATTCTGCTCCAGCGTATCAACAATGGCGGACTATCAATTAACAATCATGTGACGTCACACGGTCAGAGGGCTCGATTTGAGACAGGGGAAAAATATAAAGAGATTAAAAAAAAACACTGGATGGATTTTATCATTATAGGATGGTTGTGTACAGGCACTGCCAACAAACATTTCAGTACAATCAACTTGTGAAAGTGCATGTACCATTATATGACCCCTTTAACCACCACAAAATCATGTTAAAAACGTACTAAATATATATATTATCTAAATAACAGTTTATTTAAAATATGTATAGTAACAACTGGGCGGCCAACTATTGTTTATTTTGGCGCGATCTCCACGGTAACAGCAGCTTTTCTGGTTGGTGGATGAGGTTTACGTGATGAGCCTGTTAAAATTTATGCTGCTGAAGGGTTAAGACGTCTGTCAGACAACCGCTGTTCTAGGTTAAGTGAAGAGAAGTAATGTTAGATGTAATAGATGTAATACATACTGCAGATATGCAACCACATGGGTTCTCTTTTTTTTTTTGCCACTTTGTTATTTATTGAAATGATATTTTGCCTATATATGCTGATTCACTGCCCCTTGAACTTGAGAACGCGAGTACAGACTGACGCGACCGGGGTGCGATAGACTGGCCTGCGGGATGTCTGAGGCACGGTGTTCCTGTTGAACAATATTAATGCTGTTAACATGATAGGAAAAATCACAGTGAAATCAGCAACAGTACTTGATTTTCAGAAAGCTGAAAGTGATTCAAAGGTTGTATAATCAGATTTAATTATATATAAATCTAATCTGTGACTTTGATAATCAAGATATGTCTGATATTTTTGTTTTAGCTAGTAGACATTCTTAAAACAATAAGAAAGCAGTTTGTTATTTTGTTAGCATTTTGCATCAGTCATGTAGAATCAAATCTGGATTATTCATTGTTTCAATTAAAAAGGACATACTCCATCATGTATCTTTTATTTGTGATCACAGAGGCCTGCTTAGTTCTTTTATGTCTTGCTAGTCATCTCATTCCCATGTATGCTATATTTGTAGGGGATTGACAGAAAAATAATTATATTGTACTATTAAAATAACTACACTGAAAGAATGAAATGGATCACATGATTTTCAATGTTGTCTTAAACAGTAGTTCTCAACCTGGGTAATATTTAGAGGTCACATCTAGGAATGCCATGAACAATTGGCCACTTACGGCAACCAGGAGAACAACCATACAAGTGGCTAGTTTTCTATGAAATTAAAGGGAATGTAATAATTATGGATAAAATAATTAAATATAATATTTAGATGTGGATATAAATTGACTGATAAAAACAATGAAATTACAGTTACTTAAAAAAAAAAAAAAAAATGCTGGGAACCTCTGGCCTAAAACCACTCACTTTCTATGATCTAACAAAATTATTACTACAACAGAGTTTTAGAGCTACAGTAGTATCCTATATTGGTAAATCTTGAATAGTTGATTAAACATATTCAATGTTAATCTTTATTCTTTTTTTCGCTTTTCTTACAGGACTGTGCTTTGGCAAGAAAACTTGAGACAGACTGTTGGTATGGAGGGTAATTGGAGTTCCCATTCAGTCGGTCACGTTCGACGTACGTCGGACAGACCGACGAATAGGAATCTCGCTAGAGAGGCCAATCTACTTCGAGTGTAACTACAATGAGCCAATGCACATTGGCATGCAATCATATGCATCAGCTGCTCGCCTCGCAGCGCGGGTATATAATGAGCAGCAGGTGCGTTGCATCTTCAGCTTTTCGCTTCAGAGCCGAACCGTCTGTAACAAACTGTGATGTCTACGAGCGAGTGTTTTGTCTTCAACGAGTCAGCTTTTTTGGAAAATCTGCTCTTTGTGTTGGTGCAGGCTAACAGCACTGCAGCGGGACTGATCTCTCTTCTTTATTTTCTCTTTTCTTTTCTTTTGCCTTTTTGAGAGAGCCTCAGTTGTAAAAAGCCGTTCTCACGGCTGGTGAACGGTGCACTTTTGAGCGCTTAAGAGCTGTTCTCACAGCTGGTAAGAGGGCGGCTACAAGGAGAGAGTGCACATGACAGGCTGCACTATCCCCTGTCTGTGCTGCAGTGGTCATTCCCCTGCGTGCTTCGGCACCTAAAAGAGTAGTCCCTAAAAGAGCTTACATAAGTAGATTTGTGTCTTTTTAAAGATGACATTCTACCTTGTGCTTCTGGATGCGGTCGTTTCCTGTCCTCACTGACGGCCACGATCATTGTTTCACATGTCTGGGCATGTGTTGAAACGATGCTCGTGGGTGATTCATGTTTTCATATGAGAACATGATCACGTCGACACGCCGGTCGTGACTCTTCTTTCTCGGGAAGTTTGAGTCCCCTCTGTTGTTGGCCAGCTGCCGCTTGTGTGTAAAAGCACAGCCGCGGGTCTGCCCGACACTTTGGGAGACCGTAGAGATCAGCGAGAACAAAACTCTCGCTCCTCTGCGTGTCGTGTGCCGCCGAGCTGTCGGGCTGCAGCGAGGGTTGTCACGGCAACCCAGCGCTTGCTCGGCGCTCTAGATGCGCGGTTCCCTTGCCTAATTTCAATTGTAGCACCCTCTCTGGTGCACCAGAAGAGGTCTACTTTGTTGATATGGCTTGGTGACATGAGGTTGAGGGGTTCCTTCGGGGAACAACCCCTAGGGCCCTCCCTC
>JAOTNS010003464.1:0-19475 GCA_028476615.1 Culter alburnus | reverse complement strand
GGGTGTCCGAGGTGCAGCGCTTTCCTGAGTTTCACAGCAGGCTGGTTAGCGACTGTGGGTACAGCGAGGTGTTGGTCCTCCTCAGCTCCATTCTGCGCACCTGTTTGGTGGGTCCAGGTTGATGGGAGTGATGGAGATGCTCTTGAAGGATGCCGTGAAACTTGTGTTGCTTAAGCTTCCTTCTGGGACCATGGCAGCTGGTATTAAGTTAATGACTGTTAACCTGAGTTTAAAGTCATAGGGGCCGTGGTCCACTATCCATTCTAGATGGTAGGCTTTGGGAATGCTGATGTCTGCGACCATGCATTCGTGAGCCAGCTGTGAACTACGTAGGGTGACACTTCAGTTAGTGGTGTGGCTTTTAGAGCAGTCCAAGTTCCACGCCTTCAGGTGAAAGTGTGAAGGAGCCCAGCATGTGGCTTAGGGTTTGACCACATTGCCTGTTGAGCCAAACAGCACCCCCTTTGGTGTAAGGTGGTACTACAATTTCCTGTATGTTGATCCAAACAGCACCCCCTTTGGTGTAAGGTGGTACTACAGGTTCCTGTATGTTGATCAGGATGCAGACCTGTTGGATAGTCTGGCCCTGACAGGAAGTTGGCAGTGTTGACAGGAACAACAGGAAGCTGTACAGTCATAGGGGCCCACAACAACTCACTTGCACTGTCCGTATGAGCATTAGAGTGCATCAGGAGGTCTGGAAGGACCAGGAAGTGATGGGTTAAATGCCGGTTGTTCCATTTGAAGTTCAAAACGCAGATGTCCTTGACAGTCATCATGGTTGGCAGACGAAAGTCTAGTGGAAAGTGTGTTTGCTTGTTGACTGCCCACAGTGTGAGAATAATGTCTGTTGTAGTTACATCATTCAGCTGTGAGTCTGTCGTGACCTTGGAGCAGAGAGAGTTACAGTCTATGGTGAGTTGAAGTACGCCGGGTGGCGACCTTGAACTGTGCTCTGAGCCGGGGTTCCCGCGGTTAGCTGGGAGATTTCCCGCGACCTCTGTGACCTGACCGTCTGGCTCAGGTGGTCTGGGTGACTGGGAAGGCAGAAGTTCACACACTTGAGCCCAGACTTTCAGCGGTCTGGCGTTCAACAAGGGCTCAAAACAGTCCAGCGGGTCTGTGGGTGAACAGAGAAACGTGTCCATTTGCGCTACGCACACAGGAGGTACCAGGCTCACTCGACCAATGGCGTGGTGCGTGGGAGCCGTGCGTTCAAGGTGGACCTCACTTGGACTGTGCAACTGCACATTCAGCTCACATCTTTGTGACTTGAGAGTCTGATTTGTCTTTCAGCTTCATTTCTCAATCTTTCAAAAAGGTAAGGACAGGTTTCTGGGCAGTGGTCGGAGACTGTGTAACTGGTTTGATTTTCTACAGTCTTTTCAGGAGCAGTGTTCTGCTTGGAGTGAGCTTCGTCAACCAAGTTTTGCAGCTGCTGAGTAGACATACTGCGTGAGCAGGCCAAGGCTGCCAGGTGATCACTCACCGCAGGGTGCAGCTCTCGGAGAAGCAGAGTGTTGAAGATGAAATCTTCCTCCATCGCTGGCTGACCACATGCTCTGAAGTAGGCCATTTGCAGTCGGCTGTAGCAAGTGTATGGGTTTTTCAGTCTGCCCCATTTTAGGTCCATGGCAGCAGGGAGCCCTTGATCTGATGCAGGGTCAGAAAGCTTTTGGATCAGAACCTGTCGCAGGTGCTGGCAGTTGGATGTGACAGCTGTTGGCGAAGGTTCTTGGCCTGGACATTTTGGGCAGTGGACTTTCAACCCCATTGGAATTAGGGCTTCTTGACTGGTTAGGGGAAACTCGGTGATGTGTGTTTCCCCTCCCATGCCACTTTTCAGTACTCTGTAACCAGTGTCAAGTTCATTCACATAGTCTCTTTGTTGTTTCGGAGCCATAACTCCTTTCTGGGCCCGTTTGAGATGATTTTCACAGGTCAGGGCTTTAGTGTGTCTGTCTTTCAGCTTAGTTTCTGCTTTGGCTAGGGGAGCTTCGCTGTGTTGGAGTTTTCCAGTCAGTTTTCTACGCTCCACCTCCAGGTGGAGCTCTGCAAGGGCTTTTTGAAGTCTTTGCAGCTCCTCCTGCAGCTCGGGTTGGATTCGTCGCTGTCCAACGCTGGTCCTGGGTCTCGACGAGTCGCTGATCGTGGTGACGATGAATCTGGGCCTGATTCCTCCGGGCGTCCTCCGCCTGGAGCTTGAGGTTGTGGGCGATGGCTCGGATGACTCTCGCCCACTCTTTGTAGCTCAGCATTGGATCGTGGGCCATTAGTCGATTCAGGTTGTCGTCCAGCTGCTCGTTGCTTAGGTGCTGGGGATCCACAGTCGTTGGGCAGGATCGTGCTGGTCAGGGAGCCCAACCCGGTCGTGAGTCCGTCCCATGGGTGCTGGGGCTGGCTGCTCTGAACACGTTAGCTTGCTGTTGGCGAGAGAAAGACAGCACAAACAGAACCAATGCAAGCACGCGCAGGGCTAACGACTTATAATAATGCATGATTATATAATTCTTTGGTTTGGTTCCAGTTAACTGGTGCAGACAGTTAGTGGAATGTAGGCTAGACACTTAATTGTCGATAGCCAAAAGGACCACGCGGGTCAATTTGTGTGGGTGAGTGCCGGATTTGAATAAAGATTTTGACAGGCGGTAGCCCTAAGAGTCCTTTGATGACTCTCGCTGCTCGGTCGTCTATCTATTACTCAGTTTTCCGTGATGGCTCTCACAGGCTCTGCTTTTACATGAACTGAAAGAAACAAACACAGTAGAGAAGCAAAACAGAACAGGGTGGATGCAATTAAATAAGAAATAGAGCAGTAAACAATAGAAAGGAATAAAAATAGAATGGCAATAAACTAAAACAGAAGGGCTAGAGGGGAGAAGTGAAACTTAAACTTCCTATTCCAGCTGGGTTTATGACGGTGTCAGGCGAGTGCACTGTTGCGTCATAAAACCTAGAGGGATGGTATGGATCGAGAGCATTAGGGTTGGCCCGCACCTGAGTAATTGAAGAATATGTAATATTCTGTGGCTTTCAATTAGGTGAGATGACTGTATGTCACTAATTTAGGCCTGGGTGAATTGTGGGTGCTCAGATAAGAACTCAATGGCAGGCAACCTTTCCTCGACGTTCAAACACTCTACTGCGGTGTCCGTGGCCACCTGTCCCCTTTGTAACACGGTACAACCTCTCAAACAGGGAACACCAGTACAATTGCGCACTTCGGTAAGGTATTTGCGCCAACGGCCCGAGTGACCAGTCAAAATTGAGTTTTCCCTGAACTCAGAGTCTGTCCCCTTTACGGGCAGTTACTCCAAACGGGCGGTTCTGTCGTGCAGAAGCCTGAGCAGGGAAATTAAACAAAATTGCCGCTTGTTGTCACCCCGGGTCTCGTTGCCTCCCTGTACCTGATACACAACTCGCTGATGTCCTTGCGTGTTGCCCGTGATACGAGGTCAGAATGTCCACGGTTCACACACGGTTAGTGTAAGAAGCGCCAGGCCAGGCAGCTCCACTCACTGGAACTCACTGGGGCGACTGTCAACTCACCACCCGGCGGTGAAGGGCCTTCTCTGCAAGTGCACAAACAGTCAGGTAAACACGACTTAATTGTAAATTTAAATCTCAATTTAAATCTTGTTTAAATAGAATTTAAATAATTAAGTGTGTAGGATAAAAGAGTAGGGGTCTAAAATGAACTAGCTAGAAGCAGAACAAAAGTAAAAAATAAAAAAAACAAAAACAAATCAGATGCACTTGATTCAAATTTGAATTAAACTCTGTTCAATTAAATTTAAATGAGTGCACAGAGTAACAGAATGGGACACAGAGAAAAGAGGATAATTCAGAGGCACTTGATTCAAATTTGAATTTAAATTTAAATGAGTGCATAGATAACAGAATGGGAGAAAGAAAGAGAGAAGCCTTCCCTATTTGCAGATTCCCTAAAGAGAATTGCTTGTTTATGAGCAAATGCCAAAATGATGACACTACTTAATTTTAAAATTCAATTAAATGTATTTAATTAAATTTAAAATAAGTGTATGAAGTAAGGGAGGCTTGGGTGTGCGTGAATATTATTGCCAGCCAATAACAACAGGACCCAGAACTAAGAGTGAATGAAATAAAACATTAAGTAATAAAAGGGAATGAATTTCCAAAGTAAAACTAAAGAAATAACTTGAGAGAGAGAAAAGACAAAAAGGGAATGGATGAAATAACACAAAGTAGAATAAAAATAAAATAAATAAACTGAAATAAAATACAATAGAGTAGATCTGTGAATACAGGAAAAAGAATACAAGGGAAAAGAGAATTGACTTATCTGGCAGTGTCCACCAGGGGGCGCACTCTCAGAAAGTGAATTCCTTTGTTGGAAGGGAAACAATTTAAATTAGAAATTTAAACGTGTTTAAATTAAATTTAAATCAGTAAACCACATTCCAACAATGATTGGAAAGCATAACACCAAAAGCAAATACTTTTACAACTCCCCGCAGTATAGAGAAGCAAAAGATAACTTGGAGATAATTTCAGTTCAAAGTATGGAGCGGCTTTAACTCAGAACGTCCACGCGGTGGCGTCACTGAGTCCACACAACCAATAAGTAGGGAGGGGTGGCACACCTGAGCAGACTGCCCTCTGGCGTCTGGTCAGAGTTACTGCATCCCTTTCTTTAATTCGTGATATAAAAACGAGCGCTTTGTGGGGTTCTGACCCTTACGCTGTTTTAACTGCACGGTCACGATTACAACTATAGAACCTCAGCGGATTCTTTCATAAATATGTGTACCGTTTTACTCACGGGTACACAACTCTGGGAATCAGTCCCTTTGGTGCAAACTTTAATGCACGCGAATATGTAACGCTTGCGGGATTCCTTCGCCGCGGGTTACAAATCAACATTGGATCAGGATGCTGATATAGCTCCAAACTCTCACACATCAATCGTTAAATCAGACGGACTGCTTTTCCGATTAGATCTGTAACGGGGATCACGTGGTTTGGGTAGCTAGTCCAAACGACGTAACCCAGGAGCAAACCGGCTATTGTGAATTTTTGGACGACACAAGAAATTCAGATTTAATAGCGGGTAAATATAAAGGCCTTTCAAGAGATTTAGTGGGAATCTTGCCGCACGATCTCAAAACACGCTGAATACGACTCAACTCGTTTATTCAAGCGGAAATTAATATTAGCTGTATTGCAGAAAATTTGTCGCCTTTTCGCATACAAGTCTGAATATTAATGGACTGCAGTTTATTTCACGGTCAACCAAGACTAGGCCTGCAGTGTTTTTAGACACAAACAGCAGCTTGTTAACGGTGCGTAGTGAGGACCCGTGCGTCTTCTCACTGAATAAAGCGCGCATGTAAGTCACACACAAATTATTCTACATTGCTCTTTTTACCGAAAACCAAGTTTAAAACGTTGCTCGCGAATCCTCCACCAAATAATATGTAACGAATGTGTAGCGGTTATTAATAAATTTATGGATGAAATATGAATATAATAATTCATAAGGTTATGAATAAATTATGATTCATATGTCGACCCAACGGGGAATTAAACATATATTGTGAATCAATTACAACGAATTATAATCAATTACATATATGATTAGTTCTGGTTTAATAATTATTTAGATAAACTGTTCGTTTGTCCAGCAAACTAAGTCCCTCACAGAATATTATAAACAGAGTTATTATCTGGCCATGAAAATAACTTGCTATTAACATCAAAGCATAAAGCGATCGAAAACGTTAAAGTGACTTGGTTTTCAGCTGAAAGAACAAACAGAACAATCGAGCGTGAATAACGTTTTAATATATGCAAACTACGAATACAGAGGTTATACATCTAAATATATATACAAGAATACACATATATATACACGAGAATGAAAATGAGAAAAGACAGGGAAAGAAAGATGATCAAAGAATGGCAAATTACACAGTTAAACCCTTTTGAGAGAGCCAGCACAGAAATCAGTTTAGACAAATTTAAGGTAAATGATAATACTTGCTTTGGTTCAAGTCCGTGAGTAGCAGTTTCAACGCGCTTGGCTTGGTCCTTTCCGAGAGGGTTTCTCCGGCGGGGTTTTCAAAAGAGGTTAAACTTAAGTAACTTAACCGAAGAGAGAGAGAGAGAAAGGAAGTGGTCCTCCCGAGCTGCGCGCGTGGTTGGGAAGCGGTCACCTGAGGCGTCGGGAGACGTGCACGAGACGATCGGGAGGTCACCGGGAGAACAAAGAAAAGGTGTGTGTTGTTGTTTTATGGAAACCCAAACTAACACACCTCCTGAATTGTAGCGGCCAATAGATGCGCAGCACTATCTGGCGGGCAAAGTTCCTTGGTTTGGTCTCCTAGATGAATTTGCATACTTAGTGGCCATCAGACCGGATTTCGAGATCGAGTTTCTTCACAGTATCATTAAACACATAGAAAAATGCATATGTCAGCCATGTGACCCACCTCAGTAAATAGCTCGAGTCCGGAGCTTTACGGAGAGACCAAACTCGCCAGATTAGAAAGGCATAGACAAGAAGTTATGGTTTACAGACAAAATTATATCGTTAAAATGCACACTAGCACAAATACACTAATTTAAACACTAGGAAAACATGCATAGGCCCTAAAATATATGAAATATATATTTCAGCATAGTGGTAGGATATATATACAGTTAAAAATTTATGTTTGTGTGTTTCTGTATGTGTGTCTGTGTGTGTGTTTTTGTGTGTGCCAGTGTGTGTGGGTGCTGGAATGTGGATCTGGCCCATAGTCCACATGAGGGGCCCCTTTGATGTCCTAAGAGCAAGGAAATTGGGCCTGCTGTGTTACCTCGGAGGGCAACAAAGGTGTCAAGTGGGCTCATCTTTAGTAGACTGTTCGGAGCCGATTTAGTGATTAAAGAAACAAAGTTCATCAGGTTAAAGCATTCTGAAAACTCCAAAGTTTATTGACTCTGAACGGATCCATCCAGACGTTACACTCGAGTCGCATTTTAATAGACTTCAGACTTGACTCAGACTCAACCTAAAATGACTTCAGACTTGACTCGACACAAAAGACTCGTGAATTTTAAAAATGACTCAAGTCTTTTACCTTTAACTACTGATATAATAAATAAAGATTTTTGTTGTTTTTGAATGGTTTTATAATATCTGTGTCACATATATTTCCCTATATGTCGTGATAGATCGGACTCTTGTCATAGAATTTGATTACGCGTGTCCGTGTAAACTTCGAAATGTATTAAGAGTCCCATGAAACTGACCGGAGCCAACATGCCATATGTTTTTTTGTTTGTGTTTATCAACATCAGATCGGATAGATGCACGTGGGAAAACAATTAAAGACACCGGAAACAACATCAAAACATTTTATGAGACATTGTATCCACAAAGGTTAGTCACATTAACTCGCACAGCTAGTTATTATACTGTGGCGTAGCTGCATGGCTCATTTGGATTGCCAGCCTGTTAAAATATGAACAAAAAAATCTAGCCTTTAAACCTAGCACTACGTTTTATACATTTTTTCGTATTATATGCAGTTTTTCATAATGTGTGTCTATAAGAGAGAGATAGAAAGAGATGTTAATCCATTTATTACTTAAACCTCATATTTTAACGTATATCAGTTTTCTATTGATTTAAACATTCCAAGGTTTGATATTTTCTGATAATGACTGTCAATAACAACAAAGCTGTATAACAAACCATGACTCACTGGCGCCATCTTGCGTCCACTTAGCGACTGTATTGAAAATGAATACTCGTGTTGCCAGGACGATTGTTTTGTACATTGTACATGGATTATAAAGTAACAAGCTGGATGTACGCACACTCAACCTGACAAGTCACTTTAAATACGTGTGTATGCCACAATTGGTCAAATAATTAGCCATTTTCATTCGTCATTACTGCAAAAAGGTCATTCTGATACATGCAATGACTATCCATTTTGACATGTAGGCATTTTTATCTTTATGCACACAATAATAATCTTTTACATTGTAATCCTTTCTTTTTAATATTTGTCATGTAGTGTGCTGCTGCGCGTCCCTGTGTGTAATGCACCCTTTAAATAATAATAAAATACTGCGCCATTGACTTCAGAGCAGGTTTCAGAGGGTCAATTTTTTAATCATTTTCAGTTGCCTCAAAATAGCAACACACCAACAATGTGCCTGAATGCAAAGACCCGTCCCCCTTAAGCCGAGTTCAGACTGCACGATTTTCAAAGTAGTCGGGTCACTGTTCTTTTCACACTGCATGACTATCTTGGCCAGCATTCAGTCGCTGCTGTGTTCAAACTGCACGATGGATCGGCGATAGAAGGTTTCACACTGCGTGACTTTACAATAGGAAGAATCGCCGACAACTCTTCCTGGCACGCAAACTACGTTTCACAACCAAACACACGCGAGACGTGACAAGGAAACAACGCGATATCACGCGTTCAAGACCGGAGTTCTCATGTGAGACTGGCCCTGCGTTTCAATCAGCTCCCTAGCTCCCTAGGTAGTGAATCAGTATATAATGAAAGTGAATGTGGCTGATACCCTCATCAGTGCCCTGACTACTGAACTAGGGAGCTGATTGAGACACACGGTGGGATTATTATTAAAAATAGTAGTCCGCAAGAAGCTTGAAATATGAATTGCCTGTGCGCTGATTTGCAGCGAAAACAACATAAATAAAAGAAGAATATGGAGAAGGAAAGTTTGGGGAGACTGTGGATTGTGTGTTCTACAAAGACAGTTGGAACTAAATAAATAACTTTTCAATGTGCTGCTGTTGCGGATGGTCAAGCAAATGTTTGTGCTTTGTTTTTGTTTGATATAATTGTAATGTTTATCTGAAACGAAGACATGCTTGCTGATATTGTGGTCTATAACTCCTCCCCGAACTCCCCGGTGCTCTGTATCTTGCTCTCTCATTGGCTGTCGGTCATCGCCGATGTAGTTTTCAGTCAGAACACTTTTCACACAGCATGATTTTGAATCGCCGACAGGTCCAGATATTTAGCATGCCAAATATCTCACGGGTGTCGGCGACTCGTCGGCGATTCTCTCATATCGCGTCTTTGCTCATTCACACTGCGTGATTGTCACTCGCGTGAACGAGCACCGATTTGCCTGTGATTTCGGGCATTTGTCGGCGATTTCTCAAAACCTGTCGGCGAGCCAAAATCGGGGCTAAAATCGTGCAGTCTGAACTCGGCTTTAGTTACTGTTGCTTTGTCCAACAAGCCGTGGCGCTGTCACGCCACACAGAGTGAAAAATACATCGCGGAGCAAAGAGGACTCTGACAAAACATCGACAGACAAGACAGAGCAGGTTACTTATGATATTAAACAAAGTCCCAGCTTTCAAACTGTGTAGTTTTTAAGAAATTCAAACAATAAAACCGTTTTGTGGCTCTTTAATGTGTCGTGACAGATTGCTGTAGCGCCTCAGCTCAGGAGGCTCGTAAACCGATCATCTCTTCCTACAC
This sequence comes from Culter alburnus, assembly GCA_028476615.1. NCBI lineage: Eukaryota > Metazoa > Chordata > Actinopteri > Cypriniformes > Xenocyprididae > Culter > Culter alburnus. The sequence goes on along the minus strand of JAOTNS010003464.1, from coordinate 9,972 downwards.
GAGTCCATTTATAGCATCAAATAAACACGAATGAACATGAGAATCAATGTTGTTTCAAACGTGGAAAGATGTCAATATACACAATTTTTCAAGTTTAACTCCACCAAGGTTAATCTTCTAACTCCTGACTGCTTTGTCAGACAAAATGGCGGATTCTGTGTTCTGATTGGTTAGATCGCTTGTCAATCAAACTCCCGGCGAAGGGTCAATTGCACTGTAGGGGGCGAGAACGAGTCTTCGAATCTGTGTGTATGCCTACTGTGAAATTACCACATCAAACGTGATGTGCTAACATGGATGCAACTATGAAGCCGCCGGGTTTGCTTCAGGGAAAATTTATTTTTAAGAAGCCTCCAAATGGAAACCTCAACAAGACTAAGGTAAAGCTGTTACTCTACTGACTGTAAACAGTTCATCACGACCTCTTATGTAGGCCTACAGTTCAAAAATCATGTTTAACCGAATAAACAGTTAGTAAACACAAGTACATCTGTTACATGTGCACTCTGTTTTGGACTTGTTTTGGACTTGTGTTGTTCCATTTCCCGCCACTAGTTTATCACCATGGTTACTGAGCACTCCATTCATCACATTCAGCTGTGTCTAATCACCCTCCTTGTTATCCCTTGTATATAAGCCCTGTGTTTCTAGTCTTGTGTTGTCCGGTATCGTTCATGTGTAGTTTGGTATATGTTCCTGTACTCTCCTGTATTCTCCTGTGGATATTCTAGTAAAAGACTTGTTTAGATATATTTCTCCTCGTCGTCTACTTTATACACCAGCTATCGTAACAGAATACCGGACCGAAACAGTCAAACAGATTGCGGCGTGTTTAGTGTTTGTTGTTTTCCGTTTCAGTGTCTTTTCGTGTTTCTCTTTTCGTCCCCGTCACTATGTACACACCTGCATTTCTGTTAATCTGCCTTGAGCAGAAGGACCGCTCCCTCGAGAAACATTTGAATGACTTCCTGTTCCTAGCTACATCGACACATTTCCCGGACAGCAGCCTTTGCAACTTTCTGTTTGCCGGCCTGAACACCGCCACCAAAGCGCTGCTGTCTGGGGAAGGACCTCGAGGGAGCTTCCCTGAATACGTGGAGTGGGTGCTGGCGTCCTGTGGATCGTCTCTGACCGTGGGTTTCTGCGACTACGACGCCAGTCCCACTCCCACTCCAGCGCCCAGCCAGGAACCCTCTGACGGCGTGGAAAGTCAGCACAACTCCACCGAAGACAGAGAGCCCGCCTCCACCGCGATGCAGGAGCCAGCGACCAGCGGAACGACTGAGCACAACATCGCCACGGAGACGGAGCCCAGCGTGTCTGACCAGGTGTGCGAGTCTGCTGTTACCATCGCCGAGGGAGACAGTGTGGAAGACGACGGGTTGGATGGGAGCCCCGCCCAACTCCCGCCACTGAGAGTGAGTCCCAGGCAAGCGCTATAGATTATGACTTTGGAGAAGATTCCTTACCTCAGTTAGTACCTCCTGAAACTGTCATTTTCATTTTGGATGAAATGGTCCCGCCCAGCCTCCCTCTCCCACCTCCTCTCCAAAACTCTGTTAATGACTTTGTTTGTCCTAGTCCCTCTACTTTTCTGCCTGTTCTCCAGCCCACAACCTTGCCTGCTACCAGCCTTCACTGCCTCACATCACGCCCTCAGCTCTACTCCAGCCTCCTCTCAGTGGCGTGGCTACACCTGGGGCCTGCTGTGAGCCAGCCTCAGGCGATGAGGATCCTGTGGCTCCGCCTCCAACCTCAGGTCACGTCGTTCCACCTCGACTCATCGTCCTGACTCCTCCGCCTCTGCTCCTGCCACCCTCGTCTACAGCAGTGACCATCGAGCGTTCGGCTCCACTGGACTCCCTCGGTCCTGCGACTCCGCCTGGGTCAGTCATCGCCTTCACTTCGCCACGGACTTACGGGTCGTTCGAGTCTCTCCGACCCTCCACCCCTAAGGCTCCGTTGGGCTCCGCCTTCCCTCAGACTCCGCCTCGGCCCTCAGTCGTTCCAGCTCCACCTCAGCCCTCCGGTACACTGCTGCCGCCTCAGGGGCCGTCGCGAGGACGTAGTCGCGGACTCAGAGGTCATCGGCATCACTCTGCTCCTTCGGCTCTCTGTCTTCGCCCAAGGATCCCTCTACATCGGCTGCGCTGCTTCCACGCCTCCCCAAGGTTGTCTGGAGCAATTCACCACCTCGGCTCCTCCCTCCAGCAACGCCGCCATGGGTCGCCGTCCTGGCTGTGGCCTGGAGCATCATCTGGACTCCTCTGCTCAAGGCCATTCACTGGATTTCACCACCATCTTCACCGCCCTGGACTTCACCACCACCTGCACCTCCCTGGATTGTTGCACCGCCCTGGACTCCTGCTCTTCGCCTCCTCCCGGATAGCCGTCCGCCTCCCGAACCGCCTCCTCCATTATCTGCTCCATCTCTTCTTCTTCCGCTCTCCACGGCGCGAGGACGCGCCTTTCCGGGAGGGGGCGATATGTTACATGTGCACTCTGTTTTGGACTTGTGTTGTTCCATTTCCCGCCACTAGTTTATCACCATGGTTACTGAGCACTCCATTCATCACATTCAGCTGTGTCTAATCACCCTCCTTGTTATCCCTTGTATATAAGCCCTGTGTTTCTAGTCTTGTGTTGTCCGGTATCGTTCATGTGTAGTTTGGTATGTTCCTGTACTCTCCTGTATTCTCCTGTGGATATTCTAGTAAAAGACTTGTTTAGATATATTTCTCCTCGTCGTCTACTTTATACACCAGCTATCGTAACATCTTATTGAACATAATTTATTTTCATCACCAATTCATAGTAGAACAGCTTTCTCAAGCAGTTTGTGATGCATTTTGGAAACAGGAGATGAGCCCCTGGTCTAATGCGTCACCTGGCTTGAGAAACCCGTTCTCAAAGACTTACTTTTAGTCATTATTTGGGTAGCACACATATTCTGAATGCCTTTGGCAGAATTCAAATTAGCCATTTTAATCTAGATTAATCTAGATTAATTCCAAGATTACAGTGAGATTAATCTAGATTTAAAAAATTAATCTATGCCCACCACTAATTTATACCCAGTTTAGTTTTAGTGTTGCTTATTGAATGGTTGGTGTGTAGTGCTCCTTTTCTGGGAAAGAGATTTTATTATTGTGTTGACTAAAAGAAGGACTTGCATTTTTATCCAAGAATCATGTTTTTCTTTCTTCTGTCACTGACCCATGACATTTATATATCCAAATAATATTGAAAATATGTCAAGTTAACAGACACAATTAATTATATTGCTGTCAATTTAAAATGAAGACTATTTTATTCGTTATATCCATGGATCCATTCATCTATTTTATTCAAAAGATTTATCCTCTGAGTGTCATGGTGTTACGAGAGTCCATCCCAACATCTCGAGCCACAGACAGAAATATATTAAATTATTAAAATAATTTTTCCAGGCTGAAATAAGTGATTTCCTTTTGACACCAGCATGTATTTCTACACTTGCAGCAGCACTTCCAGTTCTACTAGGGAGAAGTATGCAGCAATCTTTTTTTTTTTTTTTGGGGTGCTGTTGCCATAGTGAATCATAATTTTGGAGCTCCATTGATCATGGCTTTTCATTGTCATGGCATTTTCATATTCATAGGTTTAGATCAGGGGCCTGTTTTAATAAGGAGGTTTAACCAACTCTGAGTTAAAACTTCTTCGTACGTCGCTAACTTGGTTAGCTGGATTTGATTGATGACAATTTGGCATGATCTTGGATTGTTCGGTTCTTAAATGCTCATCCTGGACTTGCTGCCACAGGTCCGTGAGCTTAAACCTGCTCGGGAGCAGACTTATTTCATGTAAACAGGATTAGATTGCATCTTTTTAAGTGGAATTGATACTTAAAATCTGTCCCAGCCACTGCTGATTTATTTCAAGAGTACTCTACTTATCCAGGGACTATCATTTAAAATAATAATTTACAAATTATTTTGAAAATAATATTATAGTGTTGTGTAGTCTATAATACTATAGGCACAGCCAGTTTTACTCATTGAAAGATTTATTCATGATGGAATAATTACTTTACAGTTTTATTATGGGTCTTACACACATGCTTGTACGGTTATTCTGAGCCGTGCATTAATTTGAATGGTGACGCTATTATGGGAGTGGCTTGATGAAGCTCAGGAGATGCAGATAACTTGATCTTGACTTTAATTAATTTAATTAAAACTTTAATCAATGTTGTCACATAACAAATCTGCTTCAAATATAAAATTAAATAAATTGTGAATTACAACATTGAAATAAAAACGTACAACTGTACAAATGCTCGTGAATCGAAATAATTGCACATTTCATTTATCTATTATAACATTTATGTTGTTCTGCCATTTTGTTCGCTTAGCTGTTTCATTATAAATGTCTAGAAATTCGTCAAGTTTTTCGTCAGGTGTCTTTTCTAATTATATGATATCATTATGTTGCTGTCTTGCCGCCAGCCAATCGTTGCATTGCTGATCATGGTTTTGAGTATCGATACATCTGCCCTTTTCAAGGAACACGAGAACGCGCAGTAATCTCAGACAACTTAATCCAGATATTTTAATCCAATTCACAAATTCGTTTGAAGAACTAAATTAGCCAGAGATCAGTTATCATGATTAGAAGATCTAGCATCTCAGATGTATTAAACGAGGTATGAAGAACGGACCCCAGGTTAGATTTGTATGATTTTGTGGGAACAGTCTCTGGGAACAGTCCAAGCACTGACACTGCCCAAGCAAAGCTGAAAGAAAAAAATTAAATAAAAAAAAAATAAAAATAAAAAAAGCCAAACTCCTATTTTTCTTCTTTTTTACTTCTATTTTTCACACAAAATCCACCGATGGCAACCAACACAGTCAGTGCTGCTCCCACAGCAGCCCCTCTCCACCAGATACAGGAATGAGTTCACTCCCGGCCCCAGAAAATTACAAAGTGCTGGTGAGTGAAGCCCACAAACAGCACACAGCCAGTATTATTGAGCGACAATCCTGCTTTCTGGCAAAAACACCTGTCAGACAAAAGAACGCTGTGAGCTTGCTGTTGCTGTTTGAAAGCCAGTTCAAATAAAAAAAAAAATGTTCCCAGTTAGCAATGATGGCCGTCGATTCATACACAGCAACTACCTCAAAAAAACAAACACGGAAAGCTGGCATGGTTTGCCAGAGAGGCTAAAAACCATCACAGCTCTTGATCAGATTAGCAGAAGTTTCTATCTCTGGAAATGAAACATTGGAAAGTTTCGAGACGTTTGATTACAATTGTCAGTCATTTAGCAGAATGCATCTTACTTTCCAGGGCCATTCAAAGAGGTTATTTGAATCTGGAAATGGAGATTTTCTTTGAATTAATGTCTCAGTTTGACCCTGTCATGCAAGAGCACCTGCGGAGAATACAAACCAAAGAGTTATGTGACGCTTATCTCAGTAAACACATTCACAATGAGCTCATTACCATTTTGGAAAAATGCTGAGAGAGTTAGAAAACCAAATACTTCTCTGTCATCATGGTCTACACAACAGATTTTAGTCATCAGGAGCAACTGTCATTGGTGGAAAGAATTGTAAATTCTTTTTGAGAATTTGAGAAATTGAAAGGTGTTTCCATTCATGAGCATTTTGTTGGTTTTCTCAATGTAATGGATACAGGGAAGGGCTTGTGCGAGTCATTACTAGGTCACCTAGGTTTGAATTGCCAACTGTCGTGGCCAGTCCTATGATAAGCAAGTAACAATCGGGAAAAACAAGGTGTTCAAAAAAAGAGTGCTTGTAATTAACAAGGCTTTTTGTGTTTCTTGCAGAAGTCATAACCTCAACCTTGTTGTAGGTGATGCATCCAATCCACCTACGACATTGATCAGTTTTAGGACTACTGCAGCGACTCTGCAACCTCTTTAGCTCCTCGGTACGTAGCTCGGACATTCTCAGAGAACATAAGAAAGACATCACAGCAAAAGCACTGTCAACAACTAGATGAGAGTGTAAGGCTGACCGTGATAAAGCAGTGTGTTACCAGCTTCCTGAGATAGTGAAAGCTTTGTCTGGGCAAAGGCAAGAGAATCCTTCTTGTTTTTAACACCAGCAGCAGACAGGATTGGTAGTGGAGGCTGTGATGTCACTTAGGTTAATAAAGACAGACAGCTTCCCGAACCAATTTCCATCTCGTATAGATGAGCCTAAGAAATTGACAGAAGGGAGAGAGAAAATACAGAGGCACACAACAAGGGCTGTGTCGGTATGGGATTTTTTTCTTACCGCGGTGAAGCAGCAACAAATCATGCGGTTTGGCGGTTAACCGCTCACTCCAGAAATTGTGCATCTCTTTAGTTTCATACTGATTACATTGCAGGAGAATATTGTTTTAAAGGGGTCATATCATGAAAATCTGACTTTAAGTGTTATAATCATGTCTGGTGCATCTACCAGCACAGAAAATGTGAAAAAGGACAACCCAGTAACTTTGTTTTGGTAAGCTTTACTCTACAAGTATGTGAAAATCGAGCTGTTCTGATTTCACTCCCTTTGTGACGTAGGAAAGGGGACTTATATAATATTACCGTCCCCGAATCTGTATGTTTCCACCCACAGCGGCGCCATTGTTTTGATGAGTAACACTGGTCCTGGAGTGCAGCTGTCCCGCACGAGCTCATTTGCATTTAAAGCAACCCACCCACAAAAACGGCTTGATTTTGCTCACCCCCAAATCGGGGCAAATTAGACAAGCTATAATAAATATCTGTGGGGTATTTTGAGCTGAAACTTCACAGACACATTCTGAGGACACCAGAGATTATATTATGTTTGTCAAAAGGTATAAGGCATAATAGGTCATCTTTAAATGTGAATTGTTTTTTAAAAGTAGACATTTCAAGCTTTCTTTAGACATATGTTTCATGTTTGTGTGATAATTATTTGCTGAGTTTCAGAAAGATTCTCGCAGAGACGGCTGAAAGCACATTCTATGGAGTTAATATTGTGCCATAATTAAACAAACAAATCCAGCATTTTTCAAACAAACATCTGCTTTGCAAAGGAAAACAACTCACAAACAAACAGAAAGTGATGTGCAAATACAAAAGTCAGTTTGAGCGAAAACGCAGTGGAGTAACAAATATATGTATATATTGTTATATGTTATACAAATATGAACAAATGAGCCTACATCATATTTCACAAATAAATACAAACCATCCTACAAATGGCATGTAATCTTTGAACAAACACCAAATCTAGTGCATACAAACGCACACCTGTCTGTTACGACTGTAAAACACTTGCCTTTTTATGAAATCTCTCTGCTTGATTTTCTCACAAATGCTGTTGAGCAAATTCCTCTTCCAAAACCGCAGATGGCACTTAGCTATGGGTCAATTTACGTTAGTCTGACCATAACGTGGAGATGCATGCGCTCAGTGTTATTGTAAACATGTCTTTAATTTTTACCCTATCAATTTGAGCCGGAATCAGACCCGGTGATTGGACTGCGGGATGAAAATAACAGCGTTTCGACGACATGGCGACAAACACACTCTACAAACGCAACTCTTGTGTATTCCTGTGGGCGGAGGTTAGTCAAAAAACTGTTTTAGTGACGTCATTAAAGAAGGAAGTAGAGGGATGTAGTCCAAACTGGCCGTTCGATGTAGGCGACTTCTGTTAAATAAAATATCTCGCTTGGCATTGAACTTTGAGCTTTAAAATTTTACAGATTTTATTTATACTCTAACAACAACATTACACACTAACTAAAGTTTGAAACATGGGATCACGAAGAACGGGACCTTTAACAGCAAACAAAAAGACGAAAAACATGTAACGTTGTCAGGTATTTTGGGTGGTGGAAGGAGCGAGGACTCAATGCAGGAAAGGAGGGCTTTATTCAATAATAGAAACAAAACACAAACAAAACTACCCCGAGGGGGAAAACAGACTTGACTCGACTCGACTCGACTCGACTACACAAAAGGGAAACAAACGTCGATAATGACAACGAACCAGCACAGGACTGCAAACACAAGGAGAATAAATAGGAGAGCAAACAAGGCAGGTAACGAGGGAGGACAGGTGGGGCAAATAAACCAATAATAAGGTAATGATATGGGCAGGGTCAAGACAAGACATTAGAGCACATGGCACAAAGAAACACATGACAAGCCATGTGCTCACACCAAACATAACAAAAACACAAGCACATGGCCAATGAAGACAAATCACAAGCCATGTGCTTACACAAAACGAGACATGAACACGCAACTATGAGAGAACCCATAAGCCGAGTGTTCACACAAAACAAGACAACATGAGAGCACGCAGCCCGTGAAACACAAACCGCGTGCTACACAAAACATGACAATACAAAAGCGCCTGGCCAATAAGAACTGACCAGGCGCTTCACAAAACATGAGACAAGAACGCACGGCAAGTGAAAGTACACTCAACCTTGCGCTCACAATAAAGACAGGACAGGGAGTGCGAGTGTCCGAATCCCGACATGAAACCGAAACCAAACTTGACATGAGTGCCGGGATCCGAACACCACGCTCCCAACATGAAACAAGGCACGCAGACAAGAGAGCGCACAGCTCCAGAACACTCGAGACCGTACGCTCACACAAAGACACGACAAAAACGGGAGTGTCAGAGCTCTGTCACAAAACCAAGAAATAAACTAGACAGAAGTGACAGAACCCTGACAAACGTAAAGTGTGAATGTATATGAATTCCCATGTATTAATATTAAAATCGTGGCTTTAATTATTTAAATCTGTTGTATTCAATTGTCATATCAATACGTTTTTTGTCGAATTTATTGAAAACAGTTTACTCATCTACTTAATATGAAATAACATTTCTGTTCGTGACTTGTGCTGCAAACTTGTTTCAGAGGATTACATAATGTTAAACAAGACTACACTTTGAAACCTTAAAATTAATAAAATTTCTGTAATTGTTTAACCATCTTGTATATTTAGTTTGTTTGCTGTGACACACAGAAGGCGTTTTCTCCTACGCAGCGACTGACAATACAACCATAAGATACACCAAAGCACAACATAAATTCACAGATCACATCCATTTTATTTGTTTGCTGTACTCCATATCTTTAGAATCCATATGTTTGTAAGGAACAGATCCAAATTCAGCCCTTTATCCGTCAAACTTCATCTTGAATCTCAGCAGCAGCGACCGTCACAGTTAAAGTCTGCGCTCGTTATGATTCATATTTGAAAGTAGCGCCCTTGAGAAGCGTTACGACATGGTTTATGGCACTGATATCGAACGCTCATTGTCTCTCACCTGCTTCTCACAGATTGCGACATGCCGTGTTTAAGTGGATTGACATTTGAAATGAGTATCGCGCCTTCACGGGGAGAAGCCAGATTCATAATTTCACGGATTAATAAATTAAATTCTGCTCTGTACCCTATAAAAAAATATTACCGCCAGAGAGGACTGGAACTCATCATCATTTAAATTACTTTTGGTACCACTTATGACATTTTCACAAGAAATAAATTATTGTGATTATACTTGTTTGTCTGTTATTCTTTTGAAGAGGGAGTTTGTATAAAAGCAGCTGGTCTTGTTCTCTTCACCTTCATAAATGCAGGAGTGAAGTTTTAAGAAATGGTTATGGGTAGGTTTAGGGGTAGGTGTAGGATTAGTGGCTCAAAATATCGTTTTAATGTTATATTTTACTAAAATTGTAATTTTCCTACACATTTCTGTCCATTATGTTTTATTCTTTTAACATTCTGTATAAAATGGGTAGGTTTAGGTTCAGGGTGGGTTTAGTGATCTTACATTTATCTACAAAATGATAAAAAGGGAAAATATACATTTTTATGACATGAAAGATTCGTAAATATTTTACGTTTTTTCGCTGTAAAAACTTAAGTATTTTTATGTTTTAGTGCCATAATTACTCAATATTGTACATTTT
>JAOTNS010003463.1:0-12897 GCA_028476615.1 Culter alburnus | reverse complement strand
GCTGTGTTTGCACTGTTTCCACAGCAAGGCCAGGTCCTGCTGGCAGCGCTCATTCCAAGTGCAGATATCTGTTATTCCACTTTGTGGATGTCTATCTCTCATAGTCCTACAGTGCAATGCGTGGCCCAAATTCTGAGGTTTCTAGAAGACTTCAATAGGTTTGCATTGTTGCCCCACTTTCTTTTCCTCTCTAAGAAACTAAAAAGACAGCACAGTGGCTGAAAAGACTGTTTAGTATAAAATGGATTCAAATGAGGAGTGTAATGTTCAAGATCAGATCTAAAAGTGTTGATAACATATTATTCATTGTAGCACATTTTAGGTTTTTATTCTTGTCACAGTTTTAACTGTGATGGTTTGTCTCAAAACGTACTTTATTCTACTTTAATGTTAATTTAGTTATAGTAATCCATCACATTGTTGTGTATTATTTTTGTCTTCTTCCAGAATGGAGCTGATGATGTGAAAAAGCACAGATGGTTTAAGTCAGTAGACTGGGAGTCTGTGCCCTGTAGAAAACTCAAGGTAAGCACCGCACTTCTGTCGTATAGAGTTTTAGGATATGCCTTGTATTTGAAGATTCATTTAATACCACTAATCATTTTTGTAAGATTTCCAAGTCATTACTGGCCAAGTCATTACTTACTTTACTGTTAAAATTACATAGCCAGAATATTCATCAAGGTTTACTAGATATTGCATAGTTTCCCAGAAGTCTTTGGTAGCTGGACAATGGGAAGAACAGTATACACTACCAATAGTCAATTATGCCCACCAAGGCTGCATTTATTTGATCAAAAATAAAGTAAAACCATAATATTGTGAAATATTATTAAAACAACCATTTAAATATAATTTATTCCTGTTATGACAAGCTGTATTTTAGCACTCCATTATTACTCCAGTCTTCAGTTTTACAGGTCCAGTTTTATTGGACTCAATTCCGATTTCTTTCCTCCCATGTGGCAAAGATCAGATATAACCCACAAACACGTAAGCAGGAAAAAAGCACATGGATTCTGATATTTTCAGATCGGTTTCAGGCCTCATTCATATGTGGAAAAAAATCTCATATGATAGGATATATGCATTTGCGTCTGCCATGTAAGCGGACAGATTGGATATTCCCGTCAATGCATACGTCATTGAAAACCGACGATTGCGAATGACGTCAACTCCTGTGTATACCAACCACGATCACACTCTTTTCAATGGTGCAATAGAGGACGAAGGCTCAACCCATTGGAAAGCAATAGCTTGTATTATCATTTCATCTGCATCCATTGTTTTTTTTATGGGTCACTTTTAAAAGAAGATGTAAGCTGGTTGTCAAAAAAAATCGGACATAGCAACGAATCAGAATTGGGCATCAAGACCTGCAGTGTAAATGTGGCCTAATATGCTAATTTGGTGCCCATAAAACATTAATATCTTATTATTATCAAATAATTAAAAAGAAGAAAGTTTTGAAGTGTATGGAAGCCCACTTATTATTATACTTTTGTCTCTGTGGCGACCAGGGCGGGCGAGAGCGAGAGAGTTAATGAGCTCCACCTGGGAGGCGCACCGGCCTTGAGTCTTTCACGGAGGAGCTCCGGAAGCATAAAAGGAGGAGCGACGACAGTGAAGGACGAGAGATGACCAGGCCTGGACTTTACGTTATGTTTTATTATGTTTGTGTGGCCGGCAGATGTCCGTGAGGGTCTGCCGGCATTACTTTCCTTTGGTTTTTGGTTTATTTATATATTAAAGTTGTTAAAATGTTCGCCGTTCCCGCCTCCTTCTTCCCACATCTACGAACCGTGTTACAGTCTCGTTAAACTCACAAATCGTTAAACTGAGTTGGATCTTTTTCACATAAACGATCTGAATGATTCGCTCACAAATAAGACTGAAGAAATTGTTCTTGGCTCAATTGAAATGATCAGAGATATTCTGGAGTCAGCTCAGCAACTGAAATGATCTGAAAACTGATGAACTGAGAGAAATAGCATCTGGAGTAAACTTATTTAAGTTAAGTTATTACAAATTAAACCTTTTTACCAAGTGTAAATCAAATTATTGTTTTAATGTATTGTTTAATGCAAACGCAAAATACAGGCTTATGGGTTATGGGCCAAAGTGTCTTTTTAGACAGGCAAATCAGGGCTGCAACACACTGAACTGGGACAGATGACATGAAAAACACTTTATAATAGGAAAATTACGAAATAAATAACACTTTAGGCCTATTAATGATACTTTAAAAATGTGTTTTGTAAGGTGTCTATTTGAAAGGAACTGACAAACGGGGGAAAACACTTACAAAATGATATGGACTTGCCATCTCACTTGAGTGAGTTGGTGGCCGTATGTGCGCGTGCCAGCCTGCCAGACTCAGTGTACTGGGACCGAAGAAATTTTACTGTTTCCAACCAGGGTAAGCTGATTTACAGGGGTAAGCCTTACTTTTACATGGCATATACTGTTAATGCGGAAAGACAAGCACACACCCTGGCTCTCCCGCGCGCGCACACGCAAACTCATCAAGCTCATTGCCCTTTTTACTCTATATAGTATTATTTCTTAACCACGCTTGACACAAAATAGTCCAGCTTTATAGCTCCCTGGGTGATTCTCGGGTTTACACACCGGCTATAGCCTACCTATTAAGTTTCAGTGACCCGCGTCCGATCACGATCAGAATGCATGACTCACTAAAGCAACTGTCATGGATCACTAAAACAAGCAATACCCGTTTATTTTACTCAACTGATCAATGATTTTTAACTCATTGGAATAGTAAATACCATCTTTGTGAACATCTACGTTTTGGAAAAAAACACATTTAAGCACATGTAAAATGTAAGTGTCAATTTCTGTCAAACCAAAATAAACAATAAAAGCTGCATACCTGTTAGTGCGGTGGTCCGGATTATTGCCCAGCAGCAGAGAGGGGTCTCATTGCCCTTCCATTATGAGTTATTCCATCCACGAACCGGAGAGGCTTCAACAATCCGCACCAAATGATCCCTCCTATATCTAATATGTCAGAGAGAGTCAGAAACCCACAAATACTGAAAAGAAGTTCAGTCCTCTGATCACAAAAGCGCCCGATGTTCCCGCAGGGCGTCCGGGTGCGCGGACACGTAAAGTTCCTTCTCTCGCAGCGTCTCAGATCTTCATCTCAACTCAACGGAGAGCAGTGTGAAACTTCACATCAGCGCTTTCGCTTCTGGTTTAAAAAGCTTTAAAAATGTCTCTAACGGAGCCATCACCCCACGTAGTATCCTGTTGGGCTTGTTTTCACGGTGTTTGTCCGCGCTGGAGACGGTGTGCGCTCTGTGCAGGATCTGCCGGTGCTAAAGGCAAAGGTCTGGAGCGCTGTGCTGCGCCGACTCGATCCCTGCTTGCTCTCCAGGGAAGTTAGAAGGAACCCAACGCGCAGTGAATCAGCGCCACTCAGCGGCGTCTGTGACAGCTATCACAAAAGTTCAGGGTTGCGGGTTCAATCTATTGTTTTGGAATATTTTACAGAGTGGCATAAGACTTAGATAAACCTGCCATTTAAAGGCACAAAAATTGCTAACTACATATGACTTTAATGTGAAAAACACCATTTGACAGGCTACAAGAAGTCATTCTAAGCATGCCCAACTTATTTGACTTCCCATGAACATAGAAACAAGAAAACATCAACTTTTACAATGTATTAATAGAGTAGATTTTCTTAACACATTAACAATGGAAATAATTATTTTTGTATTTATTCTTTCTATACTTTAGTTGACGTATTTAAAATGTATTTAAAAAACTTAAAGCTTAATGATTCAACATATATTCTATACTTGAGACAATCTTTATCTTTTACATTTTTTTAATTACTTTATCTTATATTTTGCTGTAATGTCTGAAGTATATCTTAAATAGGCAAGCTTGGTTTTGTTTTGATTCTTGAACATTAGTATTTGTAAATAATAATAGTAAAATAAAAATACTAGCCCATGTAATGTCACAGCCTTTAAAAAAATAAGTCATGGATAAATTAATTATCAGTAACACTTTACGTAAGGTTCATTAAACATTAGTTAATGTATTAACTAACATGAATAACCATGAGCAATACATTTGTTACTGTATTTACTATTCTTCATTAACGTTAGTTAATGAAAATACAGTTTTTCATTGTTTGTTCGTGTTCACAGTTCATTAATGTTAACAAGATTTTAATAATGTATTAGTAAATTGTGAAATTAACATTAACAAAGATTACTAAATGCTGTATAAGTGCAGTTCATTATTAGTTCATATAAAATGTAGTTAACTATATTAACTAATGAACCTTATTGTAAAGTGTTACCAAATATTCATTATAAAGGTATGCACAACTGCAAAATATGAAGATGTATCAAGACTTTTTTCAAGTTCGTTGGTTGGATTTTGATACCTTTGTCAATTGATCAATTCTATATTTAATGAATTGTTTTTTTTTTACATAAAATGCATAATTGGGCTAAATGAAGAATAAATGCCAATTCAGAAAGAAAGGCATAATTGGTTATAATAGAGAGTAATGGAGCTGATTAAAAAGTATCCACCTTATTTTAAGAGCAGCGCACAGCCATTTTTACCTTGTTACCTTATTTTAGATATCCAAAAACAGTCCATTATACTTAAGTTGTGTTAGAGATCAATTTTGACTGGGATTCCGGGAACAGAGAAGCCATAACAAAATATATGTATTCTAATTGAGGGTCACGGAAGTACATGGCTGCTTTATTGATTACTTCAGCCAAATGTACAATTTGAAATGATTGCCACTGAATCGAATAAAGTGTCCACTGCACCTGGGTCTCATTTGGCACCAAAGAGGCATTTGACAAATGAGACCCCCTCAGTAGATGAAGATTGAGCACTCTTGGCTCTATCGTCTGAGTGCCTCCCCACAGCTGAAATTCAATAGAAGTCACAAAGAATGATACATATGTGTTGGACTTCTTAAGTGATTTATAACGCTTGCAGTGTGTAGGGTGGACAAGTTGCACTAGAGATGTTTGGGAGAGAGTGAAGAGATATGAAGGATAAACAGGGAGACAGGGGAAAGAGATGAACAGAGAGAGAGGAATAGACTGAGGAAGAGAGGAGAAAGACATTTGGCAGACATTGTTAAAAGCCTTTCAGAAGGCATTTGCTGTTGTCGATACATTTGGCTCAAGTTTATTACACCTGAAAGTAACTAATGCTTTCCATTACACTTCAAAGCCAAGCTTTCAGAGACATCTTACCATATCTGCTCTCACTCACTTTCTCTTCCCCAGAGGCTTTGGTGGAGTGTGTCTTTGGTCTGATCTAAGATCAGTTGTGCATGCTCTTCCTGTAACAGCATTAGATGAGGCCGGAAGGTCTCAGAACAGCAATAAAATCAAATCCATCTGTTGGGTCAAAGTGGATTTTATAGGCTGGTCTCCCATGTCAAGCCACTGAGAATACCTGGATCTGAGTGTCAGCCATTGTTTAAAGCTTATAATCTCAGCAATGTCCCACATGGTTCAGGCCAAAACAGATCTCTATTTTTACTGCTGATATCTTATGTGAGTGGCATCTCCTATCATACAGACCGATGTGTGTGCGTGTGTGTGACAGAGTCAATGTACTGTTGACATGTTTGTTTGCTCTGCATTAGACCCTTTCACAGCAGGAGCGCTGCTAGACAGACACAACTGGGCTAAAGGCTAACAGGGGGGACCGCGCTGGGTTAACAGCTGTGTCTGGGGCAAGAGAGAGAGACAGAAAGAGAGACATACAGTAGAAGCATGAAAATGATAGTAAACGATGGAGAGAGAAGAGTGACTGATGCCAACTTTGGATTGACACACAAAACTGTCAAATATTATCCTTATATTATAATCATTACAATCACAAGCTGTAATCACTGCCTGACATGTTCATTGTATCTAATTAACTGAATAAGCAGTTTGATCATTGAACCGGCTCTACCGGTTACTTCCTGAGAACCGGCTCAAAAGAACGATTTGTTCAAGAATCGGAAATCACTAATACTCGAGATATGTGCTCCACCGCCCTGTGTTTCCAATGCCATCTCCAACCTGGTAAAGAACAAGAGACTCAGTTATTCAATCACCTGCAAGCTCTAAATAGTCTACATTACTTACCTGTCTGTCTCCATTTTACAAAATAAAACATTCATTAACTGATTCACTAACATCTACCTTCTGAGTCTGGTATCCCCTGACATAAGTACATTACATTTAAATTGTACTTAATAAACGAATGTGGAAGAGACTATATTACATTTAGTTGAACTGAGCTTAGGTTGAATTTTTGTTTAATGCATATTTCCAGTTTGCAAAAAAATGAAGCAAACATTGGTAGACCCTCTGTTTAAGACCTCTGATTTAAACATAAGAGCAAATAGAGAGTGAAATTGTCGTAGTAGACAGTTTTACCCCTGGAGACAGTTAAGGATGGTGGTGTTGGTGGTGTGTCAACTCATCTGTCAGCACTCATCAGAGTCAATGGCTCCTTCCACAACACAAAAACTTCAACACCTCTGTGTCTATCACAGTTCCAAACATGAACTATACACAAGATTAATTAAACATTCTGCCCTTGTGTATTTCACAGGTCTGACAGGGATCATCAGAGCAAAGCTGTGTTTGTGATCTCAGTTTCAAACTGTTTAATTGCAGTAATTCGATGACTTACACATACAAACCCGATTCCAAAAAAGTTGAGACACTGTACAAATTGTGAATAAAAACAGAATGCAATGAGGTGGAAGTTTCAAGTTTTAATATTTTATTCAGAATACAACATAGATGACATATCAAATGTTTAAAATGAGAAAAAATGTATCATTTTAAGGGGAAAATAAGTTGATTTACATTTCATGGCATCAACACATCTCAAAAAAGTTGGGACAAGGCCATGTTTACCACTGTGTTGCATCCCTCTTCTTTTTATAACAGTCTGCAACGTCTGTGGACTGAGGAGACAAGTTGCTCAAGTTTAGGAATAGGAATGTTGTCCCATTCTTGTCTAATACAGGCTTCTAGTTGCTCAACTATCTTAGGTCTTCTTTGTCGCATCTTCCTCTTTATGATGCGCCAAATGTTTTCTATGGGTGAAAGATTTGGACTGCAGGCTGGCCATTTCAGTACCCGGATCCTTCTTCTACGCAGCCATGATGTTGTAATGATACAGTATGTGGTCTGGCATTGTCATGTTGGAAAATGCAAGGTCTTCCCTGAGAGAGACGACGTCTGGATGGGAGCATATGTTGTTCTAGAACTTGGATATACCTTTCAGCATTGATGGTGCCTTTCCAGAGTGTAAGCTGCCCATGCCACACGCACTCATGCCCATACCATCAGAGATGCAGGCTTCTGAACTGAGCGCTGATAACATCTTGGGTGTCCTTGTCCTCTTTAGTCCGGATGACATGGCGTCCCAGTTTTCCAAAAGAACTTCAAATTTTGATTCGTCTGACCACAGAACAGTTTTCCACTTTGCACAGTCCATTTAAATGAGCCTTGGCCCAGAGAAAACGCCTGCGCTGGATCATGTTTAGATATGACTTCTTTTTTGACCTATAGAGTTTTAGCCGGCAACGGTGAATGGCACGGTGGATTGTGTTCACCGACATGTTTTCTGGAAGTATTCATAAGCCCATGTTGTGATTTCCATACAGTAGCATTCCTGTATGTGATGCAGTGCCGTCTAAGGGCCCGAAGATCACGGGCATCCAGTATGGTTTTCCGGCCTTGACCCTTACACAGAGATTGTTCCAGATTCTCTGAATCTTTGGATGATATTACTGCACTGTAGATGATGATACTGCAAACTCTTTGCAATTTTGAGAACACTGGATTCACATACTTATGAATGGGGGTATTTAATAAATTCAGTATTGTTTGTCTTGTGAACTAAATGCAAACATCTTTTATGTAAAATATCTTACTCAGGACAGTACTAAACAAAAAATAACATGCATTTTTTATTATCCCTCTTATTTTATTAAAATATTCTCATTTTCACAGATTCTGCAAGGGGTTCACATACTTTTTCATGCCACTGTATGCATGCAGTGTAGGGACCAAAGATAGAGCTGAATGAAACCTGTAGCTCTTCACTGATGTGATGATATATCATATGACCAGGGCCATAACCACCAAAGATGTACAATTACATTTCTTTTAAAAGTTCAATTGCAGTTGGAATAAAGCAATAATTTTCTTTCTAAAATGTTATATAAATGCTTTGGTCTGACTGAAATTGTATACCCCCCCATCCTCCCTCCCTCTCCCTCCCTCAAGTAACCCTTTGTTTCATGTATTTTTGACCACTGAGATGAAGCTAAAACCTCTGTAGCTCAATTATACCTGCATGTAATCATATTGAATGGCACACATCCCAGAATATTCAGATTTATGCATGATCTATTAGTTTTTTGACTGATTTTTAAACTTTTACTTATGGACCCTCCAATCATTTAATATTTTGTTAAATCCTTTCCCTTAAATTCAGCTCATTTCAAAGAAAACTGAAATTAATGATCATCTGCAGTATTAAAAAGGGGTTCCTAGATACTGCATGTTGATAATGGGAAAAAATCATCCCAAATATACCTGAATCTTACAGTTCCGGCTAACTACCGATGAATTATTGGATCTCAGAGCTGTCCACCAAATAAATTTTAACATCAGGTGTAAATGGGCCTGATAAATTCCAAGTGCACTTGACATCCTCTCTCACATCCCATTTTTTGACCAATTTTTGATCTCAGCCCTGTTGCCAAAACTGCTTATGATCATAACACGTTATTTTAACTGCTGCTTTCTGTCTGTCATCAAAACTTATCACCCAATCAGTCTGATTGTGTGACTGTACTCACTGCAAAGTCTAGAGTTTCATATTTACAGTGTGAGACTAGTTTAAACTTGATTGCATTTCGAGAAGCATCTTACCTGTGTGTAATGCATCCTGCACTCAGGAAAAGCCTCCAATTAGTGCAAGTTGGAGAGGAAAAGTCTAGCAAGCATGTCCACAATGAAATGAAATCGTGTAAATTCAGTCAAAATTCCCCTGAATGTTTGTAGCTTAGATAGTCAGTAAGAATTCAGTTGTGTCCTGTGTTTCTGAAAACGTTTAAATGAATGTATCGATGTGTGTGCCAAGTAGCATGTCTCCTTGTAGTCAGAGCCAACCCCTGGCCAGCCCCCTTCACATTTAAGCCCTCCCCCTATACTTCAAACTGAATCCTCCCCCACCCCAAAACAACATTCATCCTCATTCCTGCTGTAAGAGAGCTATCCACGTCCCACAAAAACTCTCTTCAATCCACAGAGCCATTTGTTTTGTCCCTAAACTTTCAAAGTCAAGTACATCCTGGAGGAGTTCATTCGGCATTGAATGTTGCATAAGTTGCATCAAGGGCTTGTTGTTTTCCACCAGTGGCAAGAGTTCCTGTTATTTTAGCTACATTTGGCGTGTCAAGGAAGAATGGATTGTGCTCAGGAAATATGTTAACCTTAGAGGTTCCAATCAGATATTGGAATGGCATAATGAATAATATTACCTCTCAGTACATGCATTTCAAGTAAGCATTTGTTACAATAATTTATACTTGTGCATTTGTGTCCAAAATTGAGGCGTTCACCCTCACGTCATTCCAAATCTGAATGACTATCTTTCTTCTGCAGAACACAAAATGTTTTTGTCCTGACAATGAATGTCATTGGGTTCAACACAACATTGACCCCAATGACTTTAATTATACGGACAAAAAACATTCTTCAAATGATCTTCTTTTGTGTTCTGCAGAAGAAAGTAAGTCATACAGGTTTGGAATGACACGAGGGTGAGTAAATGATCAAAGAATAAAGCAATAAGCCTCATGAAGCCATGGTTTACAGTGAAGTTATAACAGCTAAGGGGTGTTGTTAGGCACGACGTGGAGCAGAGTAAAATTTCAACTTTAGGGTGACCGATTCTGGTTCCTTAACAGTTCTTTTAATTAAACAGTTCTTTAAATGCTACTGGCAAAACCCATAATGTGTATATTTAACTACATGTTTACATTTAGTTGTTAGTGTAGTTGTTTGTGTTTTCACCCAAAAGAACTGACTCAGAGTCATTCTGTAGGGAATCAGACTACACTGGTAGTCTTATCAGACAACAATGGTAATGCGGGTTGGTTCCCAACCCTACTTGTGAGTCACTTCTCACAAGTTCTAAGGCATTTCCATAAGCTCAATATCCTCCTCCTCTTCATTCCTTCAGACTGAGCTCAGTGTGTTGACAGTGACGATGGCCCCAATAGCCATCTCTCACCTCCACACTTCAGTTGAATACAATGACCTTATTGTGTTGATTCCTTTCCAATTCTGGAATCTCACAAAGGAAAAACCACTGAGAAGTCATCTTCTCTCAAGAAACTTTAAGAATAATGGTCAACAAGTATAATCAATACTAACATTTATTCATTCTAAGGATTGCAGCGTGAGCTCCAAGCGTCTTGTGATAAATGTGTGTTTTTATACTCACAAAAACACAAAGCTGGACCCTCTTCACATGCATCTCTGTTTGGTCATAGATACTTTACGATCAGTTGAAATGCCACATTAAGCCAGTGTGAAATTGCTAGACTGAACAATTGCCAAATCATCCCAGTTCAATTTCAAGTCACCGTGAAGAACTTGAGTTTGAGCGTCTTCCAGATCTGAGAGGTCATTTTAGACTACAAGATAAGATAGCTATGAGAGAACAAGCAAACCAAGATGGATTCCTCTTTGGATTTTGGCAGAAAATGAAGAACACTTAACTATCAAGATAACCTTTGTTAGAAACCCTTTTCCCTGCTTAAGATGTTTATCAGGAACACCATCGAAATGGCAGAAAATGCCATAGCGATTCTTCTTAGTAAGAGCGAAATAAGAAACCGGATGAAGAACTTGGTAATAAGAACCTTATTTTTCTAGAGAAATTACACATTATCTATGTGTCCTTATCTGTTCTCCTATAGACAGGACAAGTTTGTCCTGTCTATATCCAGACAAACTTGCGAAAGTTGTCCGGATATAGACACAACGAAACTGCAATTAGCAGACACTGTTCCTATCATTTCCTGGAGCAGATTCTTCAATGTGTTTGTAGTGTATGTGAATGGTGGAAGAGCACAACCCTTCCTGCTTCCTTAGAAAACTTAAGTTGCAGTCTATTACCCAATCCCTGCACAGTTACCTCTGTGCTATCTTAAAGGAAAGGGAAGCTACTTGCGAAACACCTAAGGTTCACATCCTCCTCTTCCCATTGTAAAATGGGCCGACCTTCCCCTGGCAAGCCATTATAAGCGATAACGCATATTTCACCTCATTGCCACACCAATTGACAAGTGTTTAAGAATGGATGCTGCCTTGCTGTATTCACATGTCAGTGCTACCTAACTAATGACGCTTTTTCTTGTGACCCCTGACCCCCGCACACACCCTGCTCCCTCTGGTCATCTCTCCAAGTCTTTAGATTTGCTCTTTCCTTCCCGTGTTAATGACAAGGCATCAAACTAATGGAACATGGCACAATTGCTCACACGCAGCTGCTCCAATTACAGCAAAACCAACATTTGTATGCAAATAATGTCATGTTTGTGTAAAAAAAAAAAAAAGTGTTGAATGCTAAGATAGGGTTTTTGGATTAAAAAATGATCTCTTTTCTCTGCATTCAGGCTTTGGTAGTTAATTTTTTTATCACTGCCTCTGTAGGATGGTGATTGCACTATTGATTTGATAACGACTGAATCAGTGATTGTCTCACGCCGTATGTGTTTTAATTCACACTGTCAGGACAACACATCAGAGTGTCTCTGATGTAGCGCAGTTTCACCTCACAACTTCAGTCGGTCTCTTGAATGCCACTTATTTAGATCATCATTTTGATTTGAGTAACACGAGGATACGGAGGATGAAGCGGTTGTTTGTAAAGGTTATTTCTCATAAAAAAAAAAAAAAAAAAAAAAAAAAAAACGTTAAGTTTATTCTGTTAAACTTCGTAGCACGAGTTTACTGGGAATCAAAAACATTTCACTTATGTGAATTACTAAATTATCTGACATCAACCTGAATCCTTTAACTCTGGTTTATTTTTAATCTTTTCTTTTAATTTTTCTTTATTTTATCCACTTTTGTTGTGGGTTGTATGTCTTTAAGATCATTAATAATAATAGAATCGAAATTAAGACTTTCTATGTCTACTTAAGTCATAATTTTCATCTCATATTTAGGCTATGACATAATGTCATAATTACGACGTTTCATCTCATAAATATTCCCAAACATTTCTGTCAGAGTTGAACCCGTTTGATCTAATATATTTACTTTAATTAACCCCTGAGATTATAATTTAATATTTCAATATTTTAACAACTTCAATAATAATATTTATTATTATCATTATTAAATTGTTCATTTCTAGGCGCATCCAGTCCAGTAGGTGGCGGGAGAGTATCTTATAAATTTGTTTGCCAATCGTTATTAAAACAGAAGAAGGTAATTGGTGAGCACCTGCTCCGAGGTGTGTGTTGTTCATAAAAAGATCTGAAAATCAATCTTTGTATTATTATTAGCATGCCCCCGAAGAACTAGAAAAGTCAGTCAGGATTCTGAAGGTCAGCCTGATTATGACCAGAAAATTAGACTCACCAAGAGAAAGGAGCTGTTCATACAACAGTTTGAGAAGGAAGGTCAGTCATATATTAAAGCCAATACATACTCTTTCCTGTATATGTATTAATGAACCCATTCTTTTGCTTGCACCAAATAGCTCAGGCCCGGATAAATGAAATGGAGACCAATCTGAACAAATTACTGGCAACGGTGGACCGCGTTCAAATAGCGCTGATGA
>JAOTNS010003462.1:0-45513 GCA_028476615.1 Culter alburnus | reverse complement strand
GTGCACACTGTGGCTGGGCCCATAGTAATTTCTGTTGGCCCACTATTTCTGTTTGATAGTAAGAGGATCTTTTAGGCTTAAAAGAGCCTTAGATTCCATCCTTTCATGTAAAAAGGAGCATTAGGAGTCTTCGGTCTTTGAGCCGCAAGAGGGTCTATATTTTATGTGTTTAAAATAAGACCTTATTGTCCTGTAGTTTTCTGAGCATGTAGTCAGAAAAATTAAGGGGTTTTTGGGCAAACTGAAGTTGATAGGCTGGCTAGTATATATTGTGCAGGCGACAAAAAAGGGCCGCCTCTTAGCCACCTGTTGTTTAGAGTAACTTCTCATGTGCTGTTTTCTAGAGTAGTTTGAGTTAGCACTCGTCACTTTAGTTACTATGCATGTTTAGGTCGGCCTTAATCGGCCATCTGGCATTGTTTGCTTGTGAGCTTCACTTTCTTTCTCTTATCCATGAGATTTGGAGGTGAAGCCCAGGCTTCACTAGGCTTGTGGCCCTGTAAGAAGGCCCGTAGTTTAGCGGCCAGGCTAGAGTTAGGTTAGGTGTGTTATTTACATATAACCCTATGTATACTATCCCTTGTCAGGTTGTATAATTCCTAGTTCTGGCCTCCTCCCGAGGGAGTTGTTAGGCCCATTATCCCCTTGTTTTTGTAGGTGCAATTGTGAGTTTAACAGCTAGGTTGTAGACTGTTTTTAGACTTCCTGATGCTGTTATCTCAGGTGGTAGCCCTTATCTTTGCATAGATAAGTCATGCTGTGTGTGATAGGCCCCACTTTCTAGAACTTTTATGCTATGGAAAATGTGTTTCTTCCTCTGAGCCACTTGTTTTCTTTATCAAGTTTGAGTTGACGTTGCTAGTGTTTAGCATCCGTCCTCTATGGCTCAGTACTGATTTGAGAATCTGTATGGAGAGAATTATTTTCCTCTTTGGAAATAGCATATACATTAAAACGCTGCATTGGCTTTGAAGTTCTAGACTTTTGCCCTACATTGTATGTGAGCTTACTTATGCTGCCACAGGTTAGCACCTGTTCTCATAATAGCAGGCTTTTTCATGTAGCTGCTTTTGGAGACATTGGTGACCTAATATTCCCCATTTGTAGGTTTATTGGTGTTACTGAGTGAATCACCTGTTGGATTGCATACTCAGGGTAGTATAGAACCACTTTTTGAGAAAAGCTGGTTTCTGTTAGCTCCCTTTTTGTGATCTTGTTAACAGCTATATTGCATATAACTTTGATTGTAGGCTCTTATGGTTAATTAGCCTCCTTCTAGTTAGCAATTGTATTTCTAACAAGTGCTGTTAGCTGATCATAGTTTGCTCACATAGTTACAGTGTTTCACGAGCTGAAGCCACGTGTCATTAGAATGGTAGGCCCCAACAGGCCTCCTTTCTAGTTCACATGCTGGAACAGTTTGTGTTTTATTCTGTGTGACGAGCAGGGCGGGCGAGAGCCGTGTGGGAATGGCGCGAGGCCGGTGACGCAAGTGATAATGAGCATCACCTGCGAGGCGCGCCGGCCTCGAGTCTCTCACGGAGGAGCTCCGGAGGCATAAAAGGAGGAGCGACGACAGTGAAGGACGAGAGAGGACCAGGCCTGGATATTATTTTATGTTTTATTATGTTTGTGTGGACCCTGCGGGTCTGCCGGCATTACTTTCATTTTGTATTTGTTTATTTATATATTAAAGTTTTGTTGAACGTTCGCCAGTTCCCGCCTCCTTCTTCCCACATCTACGAACCGTGTTACATTCTGCAAACAGGCTGAACGCCACTTGTTGCTGAGATTGCAGGCCCCCCGAGGGGCCTCCTCTTTAGCTGACTTTTGGCAGGATGCCTGGGAATCCGAGAACCCATACCACTGTCGGCCACGCCCCACCTCTGTTGAGTAGGCCTTAAGCAGGCTCTCGTGGAGTATGGCGGCGTAATGTGCATTCCTTCTCTAAGAAGTGCGTGAAAGCTTTTCCACTGAATGCATGGCCTGATGGTTGATATGGTCTTGGACTGGCTGATGCCACGTGTTTACTATGGTAGGCCCTAATAAGGCCTCCTTTTTAGTTTACATGTTGGCACAGTGTGTGTTATATGGACAAACGAGCTGATTGCCACTTGTTGCTGAGATTGTAGGCCCTATAGGCCTCCTTTTTAGCTGACATTCTGGCAGGATGCTTGTGAATCCAATACCACCATCGGCCACACCCCACCTCTGTTGAGTAGGCCTTAAGCAGGAGTAGGTGGCGTAATATGCACTCCTTCTAGAAACTAATCGTTGATTGCATGGCCTAATGGTTGGTATTGTTATGGTCGCCACCTGCTGATGCCACGTGTTTACTAAGGTAGGCCCTATGGGCCTCCTGCGTGGGATGTTGGAGTTCAGTTATGTACTCCTCTCGCTTTGAGAGTAAAAAGGTGCTTTTTTTTCCGAGTAATGTTTCTGAGTGGTAGAACCTTACTGAGGTTTGGTTATAACTACATCAGCCTCCTTGAGTCTGGATGGGTTGTCATGTGGGCACTTTGCAGTTTAACTACTGTCATTTAGTCATATGTCCTGCTCCTAGCAAGACAGATGTTCAAGGTGGCCCTCACAAGCCACCATTGAATGTCTTTTCATGATTATGTGCCCACAGTGTGACTGATCATGGGTTGTAGGCTTCCATGAGGCCTCCTCCTGAGGTTCAGTCCTAGGCTGGTTTGTTCTCCCCTGTATCAGGGTTTCTAGCGCACAGTCTGTATTTTTACTCTACAGTTGCTCTTCTCTGCCTCCGGTGTAGCATTTGGAGTTCAGCTGAGTACTCTTCTCACTGTGAGAATTTGTGGTGCTTTTCCGAGTGCTTTGAGTGGCTAGCCCCTCAGGGTGTATGCTGTGGTGAAACCTTACTGAGGTTTGGTTTGAACTGCATCCGTCTCCCTGAGCCTGATCTTACACTAGTTGAGCTAATAGCCACCTAGATGTCTAAGGTGGATCTATTCAATGCTCCTAGAGATGGCCACTGGACTTATGCCATATGTCTAAAGGTTGCTAGGCCCTATGGGCTGCCTTTTTCAACATAGTGGTATATGTTGATGTGTATTTCTCTCTGAGAACCTTTATATACACTTCTGGTTGGCCAGGGGCCCAGATGATATTTAACCTCCTTTGTGTCGGTTATTTATTGTTCTTCGGTGCCTAAGAACACTGCCACGAGCTGATGCCACGTGTTTGTTGAGGTGATAGGCCCGCACGGGCCTTCCTCGAATATGTGTTGGCGTATGTTGTACTCCTCTTGCTTGAAAGACTAAAAAGGTGCTTTTACTGAGTACACTGCTCATTGGATTGTGTTGGGTAGATTATCATGCGGGCACTTTGCAGCCTCTTATGCTGCCATTGAAGTTGCCTGTCTGCTGCCAGCAAGACAGGTGTTCAGGGTGGCCCCTCCAGGCCACTTTCTGAATATACTTCTGTATCATATTCAGTTACTTTCATGCTGTAGGCCCCTCTTCGGCCTCCATCATTATGTGCCCATTGCATGGTCTACCTGTTAGGTGAGCTTGGTACTTCCCTTTTTGGGTTATGTACGTAATAGTGCTTAGCTCCCTAAGCTGATCATGGTGGAAGGCCCTTATCAGGCCTCCTCCTAAGATTCAGCCCTAGGCTGGTTTGTGCTCCCCTGTATGAACAGGTGTTTAGCACACAGCCTCCTCAGTGCGTTAATTAAGCACTGAGTAGGTCCTAGGTTGAGCGGATCATACTCCCCTCAATATGAGGGTTCATAGCACTCAGCTGAGTTCTGCTCTCCAGGATGCCCGTCTCTACGCATGGGTCTGAGTTGTTCCTGCCTTTCTGCAGTCACTCTTACCTGCTCTCTTCTACAAAGAATGTGTTATGGAGATTCTGTACTCAGACAGGGTTGGCCAAGACTAAGTTTGTCCTATGACAACCAGGTCGGCCTCCCTGGTGGCATTGGGGGTGTCTTCGTTCCCCTCTAGTGACTGGACGGGGTTCCCTTCAGTTCCCTGGCCTCATTCCCTTAAAGAAACCATTTTGTCTGCAGAAAAGTTGGTCTCAAATCCCTGCTTGGGCTGCTGGCCATAGGGAATGCTGTCACTGACAGCCTGGTGTGACCCGAGGGTGAGTTGCTAGCATTTCCTTCTAAACTGCTTGACGTTTATCAGCCATATTTTTTGGCATGCACTCTCCTCAAACATGGCGGTGTGGGGATATCGTCCCCCATTGCGTCTTCCAACGCAGAGTAGAAGTTCCCTTTCGAAAGGGAACGTCTCAGGTTACGTATGTAACCATGGTTCCCTGAGAACAGGGAACGAGACTCTGCGTTTCCTTGCCATGCTTCGGGCTGCCTGCCTGCAGAACAGTCCCTCAAGATGATAGATGTCTTCTGTTTCTCCAGGCGCCCCCTTTATACTTCCGGGTCGCGCCATATTACGTCATAGGCTGTCGCCGGCCAATAGGGATTGGAGTTTTTGCATAGTTGCTTTCAGACACCTGGGTCACGTGACGTTCCCCATTGCGTTCCAACGCAGAGTCTCGTTCCCTGTTCTCAGGGAACCATGGTTACATACGTAACCTGAGACGTTATGTAACACATATTATAAGTTGACAATAATTTATTGGGTTTTTGTGATGTATGGTGTGTTAATGAAGTGTTGTGCATGTTATATGATGATTGTTTTGTTTTAAATTGTTGAAAGAAATTTTTGGAAGGTCTTAAAAGGGGTTTATAATAAGAATATAAATGTGTTTTTAGTAATGGTTTTATTGTGAAGTAAAAGTGTATAAATAAAGGTGTTGTTAAATTTGTATCTCATACAAAATTTATTATAGAGATATTTGTATCTCTATAGTATTTGTTGTATTGTTGTAATTTGTTCGTAAATTCTTTTTTATAACAACAATTTATTATATATATATATATATATATATATATATATATATATATATAGGTAATTATGCCCTTTGAAGGTTGGACACTGAAATTTTTGTTCTTTAAGTTTGTGACAAGCACATAAAATTATTACTTTTTTCATTAGAGTAATAATAAAGAAGCTGTTCTACATTCATTAGTTCACTCACTGTGTTGTGCTTGGAAAACTGCAACATCACCAAAAAAAAAAAAGAGAGAAATTATAAATGTATAGGTATCGGTATCAGCAAGTACTAGAAAAAAGTATCGGTACTCGTACTCGATCCTTAAAAAATGGTATCAGTGCATCCCTATTTTCGACTGATGAATTATATTTATGAGCTGTTTAAGTCATGAGGATCCCTTGATTGAAACCCCTAAAATGTTCTATTCGAAGCGTCTGACAGAATTATTTAAGGTTCTATATAGAACCTCTTCTTCTGAGAGTGGATATATTTAATGAAACATTTCAAAACAAAAATGTCACACAGAGACATTCATACAGCATGGCGTTCAGTATATTGGAGACATTCCCATGTTTTGCATCACTTATGTGTAAATGCACAAATAGAATTTTCTTTATACATCAATATAAACTGAGCTGCATTCTGTAAATGAAAATGAAAATGCTTCATTGTTTAACAGAAAAATGAGGCAGATGATGAACTCTGGTCTCAGTGAAACAGTCCAGGATTGTGTAAGTATATGTGTTTACCTCACCAGGTTATTTATTCAGCATAAAGTAGGGGATGTTCTGGAATTCTGAGTGAGAAGTTAAAGTCTTGCATTATATTTTCATCAATTTTCTTTTTCTTTCTATTTGTACATGGTGTGCATAGGTGAATATGACCTCTCACTGTGACAAACACACAATAACAGCCTGTGTAAGTCAGTTGAACTGGACACCCCTACACACCTCCATCATGTCTCTACTGTCCATGTCTATCTCTGGCCCCAACTGCTGCAAAACATAACAACCTGACACACACCACTTCTTAATGGAAAAAACAACTTCTTTGTAAAATCACTTTGTTCCATCTAATTGAAAACTTGAACTGAAAGGCCTTTATTTTATTTTAGTTCACCCAAAAATAAGTTCTGTCATTAATTACTCACCATCATGCCCTTCCACATCCATAAGACCTTTGTTCATCTTCAGAACACCAAATTAAGATATTTTGATGAAATCCGAGAGGTGATGCCTTAGACAGCAATTTAAAGCATGAAAACCCCCCGTTTTAGCCTGGTTGTTCACACATCTGAGCTGGAAAAAAGTCTGTAAAAGGGCATGTAAAGCTCTGGAAAAGTGGCAGTGTAGAGGGGGGGAAGAGGGGAGAGAACAACCAATGAAGCACAGACATAGAACACACTCATATACACAATAATGAATATTAATATATGAGCACGGGGAAAAAATGCAACAAACTCCCAAGCACAAGGGAAGAAATGTGAAGGAATATTTAAAAGGGCTAATAATATTTTCATTATGCTCTGTGGCGAGGGGGGGCGTGGTTCAGCGAGGTCTGCAGCAAGAGAAAGCATCAGGAGAGGCTTGGTAAGTGAGCGGGTTAAATGTAAATCACGAACACCTGTTTCTCATTCCAGTAATTGGCGTGGAGACAGGATAAAACGCCGCGAGAAGCAGGAGTGAGAGAGAGAGAGAGGAACTGCTGACTGAGACGCTGGTCACGACAGCGATACTGGAGTGAAGCCCTTTGGGAATTGTGTATACCAAGACTGGAGTGAAGCCCTTTGTGTATTATTTATTTTTGTTGTTGTGCGTTGCACAGTCTTTCTGTTGAACAGTTTTGAGTTGTTGAATAAAGCTCAGTCAGCAGTCAATTGCCGACTCCGTCCTCTTCCTTCCAGACGAACTTTGATCTTACTACACTGGTGCCGAAACCCGGGAAGGAACAATGGTGGGCGCTGCCATGCAATCCACGTCCCCCACCCCGTTTGCGGACATCATCGCCTCCCTCGCGGTCTTACATCAAGAACAACATCAGGCCCTGCTGGACCTGAGGAACGACCAGAAACGCTGTTTCCAGACTATCTTACAGACCCAGCAGGAGGACCACGAGAGGTTCCGGAGCTGGATCAACCGGGAGGATCGCAAGGAGACTGTTGGGCAGCCAGCCGTGCCCCCCCACCCCTGGATAAAATGGGTCCCCTGGACGACCCCGAAATCTCCTCGACTGTTTGAACGTTCCGCTGAGGCGAGTGGTGGCCACAGGACCAGTGGTCGATGAGATTGGTCCCGCTGCTCTCGGGGGAATCACAGGTGGCGGCACAGCAGCTGCCAGTGCAGAACCTCCTGGTCTTCAACGACCTTCGGGGGGCCATCATCCAGTGGGTCGGTCGGACCCCGGAACAGCACAGACAGCGCTTTCGCTCCCTGGAGGTGGGTGAATCGGGCCGGCCCTTCGTGATGGCCCAACAGCTCCGGGACTCGTGCCGCAAATGGCGCTGGAGGGGAAGCGACGTGGACCAGGTTATCGATCGAGTGGTGCTGGAGCAGTCATCACGCGGCTCCCAAAGAAAACCGCCGAGTGGGTCCAGTGCCACCCACCCATGTGCTAGGCTCAGCTATCAGCTGGCGGAGGACCACATGGTGGCGTGCCAGGGGTCGGCGAACCCTACCATTACCTTCTCCTCTCCCCCTCTTTTTTCCCCCTCTCTCTCTAGGCCTGTCCCTCTCCCCAGGTCTTGCATTATATTTTCATCAATTTTCTTTTTCTTTCTATTTGTACATGGTGTGCATAGGTGAATATGACCTCTCACTGTGACAAACACAATAACAGCCTGGTAAGTCAGTTGAACTGGACACCCACTACACACCTCCATCATGTCTCTACTGTCCATGTCTCTCTGGCCCCAACTGCTGCAAAACATAACAACCTGACACACACACCTTCTTAATGGAAAAAACAACTTCTTTGTAAAATCACTTTGTTCCATCTAATTGAAAACTTGAACTGAAATGCCTTTTATGTGTTTAATTGAGACTGATTAATCTTTGTTTTCATCATGTCTACAGTCTTCATACAGTCACATGAACAGATATTTCCTTCTCAAGACATCAGGTTTATGTGTCTGCCCACTCATCAGATGAGCATCTAAATACAGGAAGATGTTTGACAGTCATTTTCATGGGTTAGAGAATGGGACCGGCCCAATAATAAGTACAGTCTCAGAGGATCTGTATGTGTTTTTGTCAATCAATAATCAAGAAAAGTGATATAGCATATTGTAACAATAGGATTTTGGGAGTAATGTAGTTTATAAAACCTGTTTTTCATGGGACACTCCAAAGGACACTTGTAGATGCTAAAATGATCATTTTGCCTCCCTTGAGTTACATTTCAATAACTACTGTTTAGAAAATGAAAGTGAAAAAAAAAAAGATATTTTATATGTTGTAGCCAAATGGTTAGAGAGTCATTGTAACCCGAAGGTTGTGGGTTTGAGTCTCAGTATCAGCAGGAAATGTAGGTGGGGGGAGTGAATGAATAGCACTCTCTTCCACTCTCATTACCCACAACTGAGGTGCTTGAGCAAGGCATCTAAACTCCAATTGCTGCCCGGGAGCCACAGCAAAACTGGCTGCCTACTGCTCCGAGTGTGTGTTCACTGTGTATGTGTGTTCAATACTCACTGCTGTGTGTGTGCGCTTGGATGGGTGAAATGCAGAGCACAAATTCCGAGTATGGGACACCATACTTGGCTTCACGTCACTTCCGCTTTCAATCTGATTTTATTTTGAGGGGTTTTCTGTACAATTACTTTAATATTTAATGTTTTTTTTCCACTGTGGGTGAACATTTACACTTAATATATTCCAAAATATATACAAGAGAATAATAGTGTGCAAGTCAAAGATGACTGTGGACAGACATAAACTAATATAATATAAAACTAACATAAGTTTTTAGTGTTCAGTGTTTTAAGGTGAACGGTCCTGCTGACATTTTAATGCTAATCAACAATAGAACGCTTGCTTGATAGTCTCATATCTTTATGCAGAAGCTCATGTTTATTGTAGTCTGTGCAAAAGTCAGCAGAGATTAAAAGTGTGAAATTATCTCACAGAGATGTGAAATGTCCCCTTTGTGGTTGATGTGTGATTTTAGTAATTAATCATGATGTCACTTAGTTTTTAGACTAAATTATACCAAAGTTTAAAGTTGTCATCAGGTAAATGAGGCAGAAGATGAACTCTGGTCTTAGTAAACAGTCCAGGATTGAGTAAGTATATGTGTTTACAACACTACAGGTTATTATTCAGCACATGCAGTAGGGGATCTGTTCTGCAATTCTGAGTGAAAAGTTAAAGTCTTGCATTATATTTTTACCAATTTTCTTTTTCTTTCTATTTGTGAAATTGTCTGCATAGGTGAAAATGATCTCTCACTGTGACAAACACACAATAGCAGCCTGTGTATGTCAGCTGAACTTGACACCCACCTACACACCTCCATCATGTTTACCACATCATGTTTATTCACTGTTTATCACTGGCCCCAACTGCTGCAAAACAACAAACTGATACAAACACTTATGTTGTGCAATCAAATTACTTCTTAAAGGGTTAGTTCACCCAAAAATATAAGTTCTGTCATTAATTACTCACCATCATGCCCTTCCACATCAGTGGCGGCTCCAGACAATTTTGATTGGGGGGGCAATGGGGGGTCCTGGTCATTTCAAGGGGGTCTCATGAAAACCAACAAAAAATACAGTGGACACGGCTAATAACTGCATATTACTGCTACTAAACAACAAAAACAACACAGCATATCAACTACTTTGTTTTTAATTAATTAATCAATTGCAGTTTGCAAACAATATGCTTAAACTTTAATTGCCATAGCCACACCCATGACATCACCTTTTGATTGCCCTACTTCTGTCCAGTTTCCCCCTGTCCTCTTCTCTGCTCCTCTTACTCTCCAGTCTCCTCCTGGCATCTTCTCTCCTCTCTTCAGTCTCCACAGGTGTGATTTACTGCAACATATGAGTTTATAGTACACATGAATAGGTTAGTATTTATGCTAAATACAGCAATACAATAGCAAGAGGTTCACCTAACTCACTTCACTCACCAATATTCTTCTCTGCTCCTCTTAAGTCTCCAGTCTCTTCCTGCCATCTTCTGTGCTCCTCTTTTGTCCAGTCTCCTCCTGTCTTCTCTCCATTCTCCACAGGTGTGATTTCCTGCAACAATTGTGTTTATAGCACATTAAATACAGTACAATTTAAACCTGTTAAAATATAATATAACGACGCGGGTATGATTTTAGTTGAGGCTGTCTTGGTTTCTCGGCTGGGCCATGGCTTAAATCCCCCATTAAATCCACTCCGCCGTCAGGATTCCCACCATCTGTGCCCGCTGTAGCGCTCGATGAGGCGCCATTTCTTTCCATCTGCTCACCTGTCTCCTCCGCCTCGGAGGCTGCGAGTTGCTCAGGTCGCACCTCCTCATCCTCCAATTCCTCGGTGTCCTCTGTTTTTAGGATCAAGCAGGGCTCTCCCTCCACTGCAACGGGTATATTTTAACTCCTATTGCTATAATTTCCGTCTGCTCTCAATTTTTTTTGTGGTATGACAAAGCGATCCATTTTTAGCTTCAAGCTATAGCTTTAGCGTAGCAGCTCTTGGGCTCGCGGCAGCGCCTTGAACGCAATGACGCAAGGCGCAGCGACGTTCATGGGGCGTCGCAGTGATTCTTATGTTTATATTTTTTTATATGTCGAATAAATTATTAATTATTATTCTGCGTAGTTGAAGAGAAACATTTTTAAATCTTTATCCCGGATATATATATTTTTTAATCAGGAAGAGGGTGGGGGGTGGGGGTGGGTCAAATGGGGGGTCAGGCGTTTTTTGGGAGGGTCTTGAGACCCCCCAAGACCCCCCCTGGCGCCGCCGGTGTTCCACATCCATAAGACCTTTGTTCATCTTCAGAACACAAATTAAGATATTTTGATGAAATCCGAGAGGTATGACTCGTCCTTAGACAGCAATTTAAAGCATGAAACCCCCCTGTTTTAGCCTGGTTGTTCACACATCTGAGCTGGAAAAAGTCTGTAAAAATGGGCATGTAAAGCTCTGGAAAAGTGGCAGTGTAGAGGGGAGGAAGAGGGGAGAGAACAACCAATGAAGCACGGACATAGAACACACTCATTATACACAATAATGAATATTAATATATAAGCACGGAAAAAATGACAACAAACTCCCAAGCACAAGGGAGAAATGTGAAGGAATATTTAAAAGGGCTAATAATATTTTCATTATGTCTCTGTGGCGAGGGGGGCGTGGTTCAGCGAGGTCTGCAGCAGGAGAAAGCGTCAGGAGAGGCTTGGTAAGTGAGCGGGTTAAATGTAAATCACGAACACCTGTTTCTCATTCCAGTAATTGGCGTGGAGACAGGATAAAACGCCGCGAGAAGCAGGAGTGAGAGAGAGAGAGAGGAACTGCTGACTGAGACGCTGGTCACGACAGCGATACTGGAGTGAAGCCCTTTGGGAATTGTGTATACCAAGACTGGAGTGAAGCCCTTTGTGTATTATTTATTTTTGTTGTTGTGTGTTGCACAGTCTTTCTGTTGAACAGTTTTGAGTTGTTGAATAAAGCTCAGTCAGCAGTCAATCGCCGACTCCGTCCTCTTCCTTCCAGACGAACTTTGATCTTACTACACTGGTGCCGAAACCCGGGAAGGAAGAATGGTGGGCGGGGGGGGTACCTACAGTATCAGGCTTTGGTGGACTCAGGATGTAACCAAACCTCCGTTCATCAAAGCCTGATTTCATCCGGGGCATTGGATACAGGCCGCACGGTTAGGGTGCGGTGTGTGCACGGGGATGTCAAAAGCATAGTGTTGAGGTGGCAGTTAATCCGCACCTCCGGCATCCGATAATTTTGGGAACGAATTGGCCAGCATTTAATGAATTATTAGGGTGTTTATGCTCGGATGCCTCTTGGGGAGAAAAATCACTGGATAAGGATGTGCGAGTGCAGGTGGGAGAGACTGATCAGGGACCAGTGAGTTCAGCTTCAGGGGAACAGAGCGAGATCGGAAGACTTATTCTTTCGGATTGTGATGATTTTCCCCTGGAGCAGTCTCACGATGAGACGCTAAAACATGCGTTTGAAAAGGTCAGTACCATCGATGGTCAGCCTCTCCACCCTGGACAACCGCTTTCTTATCCATATTTTGCGATCATAAAAGATAGGTTGTATCGAGTGACCCAGGACACTCAGACAAAGGAAGATACAACCCAATTGTTAGTTCCGAAGAGCCGCAGGGAAATGCTTTTCCAAGCGGCTCATTCTAATCCAATGGCTGGGCATCTAGGACAAACGGCAACACTAAATCGCCTCATGACCCGATTTTTTTGGCCGGGCATTCACGAGAATGTGCGCAGGTGGTGTGCGTCTTGTCATGAATGTCAGTTGGTAAATCCACCGGCCACCCCAAAAGCGCCTTTGCGCCCTCTCCCATTAATGCAGGTCCCCTTCGAAAGAATTGGTATGGACCTCATCGGGCCATTAGAGCGATC
Source organism: Culter alburnus (assembly GCA_028476615.1). Classification (NCBI taxonomy): domain Eukaryota; kingdom Metazoa; phylum Chordata; class Actinopteri; order Cypriniformes; family Xenocyprididae; genus Culter; species Culter alburnus. The sequence goes on along the minus strand of JAOTNS010003462.1, from coordinate 33,048 downwards.
AGCGAGAGGGCATCGCTTTGCATTAGTCATTGTGGATTATGCAACGCGATATCCCGAAGCAGTGGCTCTCCGCAACATTTCCGCTAAGAGTGTTGCGGACGCGCTGTTTAGTTTAATCTCCCGAGTGAGGATTCTGAAAGAAATCCTCACTGATCAAGGCACGGCGTTTATGTCACGCACGTTATGCGAACTTTACGAATTATTGGGCATTAAATCGGTTCGTACCAGCGTCTTTCACCCACAAACGGACGGGCTGGTCGAACGTTTTAATCGCACGCTTAAATCCATGATTCGTAAATTCGTTCAAGAGGACGCCAAAATTGGGATAGGTGGTTGTAACCCCTGTTATTTGCAGTGCGAGAAGTCCCGCAAGCCTCCACGGGGTTTTCCCCCTTCGAGCTTCTCTTTGGACGCCAGCCCCGTGGGGTACTGGACGTCCTAAGGGAGACTTGGGAGGACGGACCATCTCAGGCCAAACACGAAATTCAGTATGTGCTGGACTTGAGAACAAAACTCCACACTTTGGGGCGGCTATCTATGGAGAATTTGTTGCAAGCCCAGCACAGACAGAGCCAGCTGTATGACAGGGGGACTAATTTATGCAAATTTTCACCGGGAGATAAAGTGCTTGTATTGCTCCCCACTTCAAGTTCGAAATTACTTGCAAAGTGGCAAGGACCGTTTGAGGTTACACGGCAAGTTGGCGAGCTCGATTATGAGGTGATACGTTCCGCATGGAAGTAAGGTATCTGGGCTTCCACTTGGGGCATGGGGAGGTGCGTCCCCAAATTGATAAGACAGCAGCGATTGCGACCTGTCCGTGCCCCAAGACCAAAAAGGAGGTTAGACAGTTCCCGGGCTGGCAGGATATTATAGAAGGTTTGTTCCTAATTATTCGGACCTCACCAGCTCGTTGACTGATCTAACTAAAAAGGATGCACCAGATACGGTCCAGTGGACGGAGCTGTGCCAGCAGGCCTTTACCCAAGTGAAGGCTGCTCTATGTGGTGGGCCATTGCTTCACTCTCCTGATTTTTCTCTCCCCTTTGTGTTGCAGACTGATGCGTCAGACGGGGCTGGGTGCTGTCCTATCCCAGGAGATAGAGGGGGAGGAATGGCCGGTGCTGTACATTAGCCGTAAGCTCTCTAAGAGAGAAGCTAAGTACAGCACCGTGGAAAAGGAGTGTTTGGCCATCAGGTGAGCCGTCCTCACCCTCCGCTATTATCTCCTGGGACGGGAATTCACTCTCTGTTCGGACCACGCTCCCCTGCAGTGGCTCCACCACATGAAGGATACCAACGCGCGGATCACTCGTTGGTATCTGGCTTTACAGCCTTTTAACTCCCTGAGGTCTGAAAACGCGCCGGCGCGTTGCAGGTTTTTTTCACATTGCAGCAAACAGACTTAAAATACTCCGTCATTTTTTGTCATAGAGACATAAGTAATATATCAATTGAAACTATAGAATATCTTCTTTTATTTGTATACACTCAGAGTAAAAACACAATGTTGTGCTTTTTGCAAAATAAAGAAAACTAAAATGATGCATGATCTCTCGTCTCCCTCTGAACAAAGTCCAATCTGATAGTTCTTAGAAAATGAACTGTAACTTAGTGAATACTAATGACAAAAAAATTAGACTTATGTCAAAAGAAACGTTGAAATGTCAGGTTTTAAATCGTGCAAGTCAAATCGAAAACAAAAATTCTGTGTTTATGTAATCTGTATGAAAAGACACACGTCAGAAGTCCGTGTTTCAGCTCATTATCCGCTAATGCGGCCACGCCCACGGAGCCAGCGCTATTCAGAGGCAAATTCAGAGGCAATACAGGCATACATCATCTCAGTCATGTATTTATTGTCTTGAAAAGTGTTTATCTGTATGTAAAAGCCATGGTTAACGACCTCTGGAAGACATGCCATTAGTTCCTGATATGTCCTCTTCTTCTTTAGAATAATTTGTGGACTAAACGTGCACAGAGAGAGCCCTCCGGCTGCAAGTATGAATTGAAAACACCATTCCTGAAATGTCCTCTTCTTCTTTAAAATAATTTGTGGACTAAAGGTGTACAGAGCGCCCTCCGGCTGCAAGTATGAATTGAAAACACCAGCGCTCATAGTGATAACAATGAATATAGAATAAACTCTGTATAGAATAAAATCTGTATAGAAAATTGACATAAACATGAGAATCCATCAATATTTCTCCAAATGTACATGCTTTTAAACTAAAAACCTATAGTCAGACTCTTTGCATCACAGAAATACATTATATTTTAAAGAATATAATAGAATACCATTATTTTAAATTGAGCTGAGACATGATTACCGGACGGCTCCCCGGCCTGAGTTGGGCAGTGGGGGTATGTGGCGAGGGGGGCGTGGTTCAGCGAGGTCTGCAGCAGGAGAAAGCGTCAGGAGAGGCTTGGTAAGTGAGCGGGTTAAATGTAAATCACGAACACCTGTTTCTCATTCCAGTAATTGGCGCGGAGACAGGATAAAACGCAGCGAGAAGCAGGAGTGAGATGGAGAGAGAGGAACTGCTGACTGAGACGCTGGTCACGACAGCGATACTGGAGTGAAGCCCTTTGGGAATTGTATACCAAGACTGGAGTGAAGCCCTTTGTGGATTATTTATTTTGTTGTTGTGCATTGTCTTTCTGTTGAACAGTTTTGAGTTGTTGAATAAAGCTCAGTCAGCAGTCAAACGCCAACTCCGTCCTCTTCCTTCCAGACGAACTTTGATCTTACTACAGTCTCATGATAAACGAGACATAGTTTAATTTTGTCCATTCTCTAAGTCTTTTGTTCATCAGAATAATCGTGTCATTGTGTTCAGATACACGTATCAGTGTCCAGTTTGCACATATAATTCATTTGAAGAAGACTTGATGAAATATGTATGGATACATCATGTTTGGTGCAGGAGAATATGTGAAATATGTCTATAAAAACTTTAAACACGGATACTTTATTCTGTATGAGCTATGAGCCACGTGGCTAATGCGATCTCATGTGAACATATTTTCCATTTGTGCTGGTATATTACAGCAAAACAATCCACATGTACCACAATCCACAGGTTTTGCTCTAGTCGCGTCGCAGGAAAACACATTGTGTTGTAGCACTGAGGAAACGAACACCAACGATATGTCTCTGAATGACAAGAGACCGAGGTGAGAGAAGTGATACTTCCTCATGCATAATACCGCAATTATAATCTTATGCATACTACAGCACAGTGATTGGATTAAATGAGCTTTAAGTCATGAATAAATGCAGAAACTGTTGACGTCAACATGTTCGACCAGCCCATACTTGGAGCCAACCAGCACTCCGGATCTTGTCGATAGTACACAATGACGTCAGATTTTGTGACGTTGCTCTGACTTTGCTTTTCAAACCGGAAGACAGAAATCGCTCTGAAAAATGCAAAAATAACTAATTTCAAATTAGTGTTTTCAATGATGTGCAGCCTATACATATCTGTTCACAGCTCAAAAAATGTGTTCTGCGGTTTCATAACCCTTTAACCACCATTTTCAAGGTCCAGAAACGTACTAAAGACAACATTAAAACAATCGACGTGACTGCAGTGGTTCAACCTTAATTTTATGAAGTGATGAGAATACTTTTTTGTGTGCAAATACAAAACAAAAATAACAACTTTATTTAACAGCATCTTCTGTCATTCTCATATGCAGTTTACGTTCAGCGCTTCTAGGTTGTACATCAGAATGCTGGCTCAGTATAAGCCAAGGAATTTGGGAAGATGTTTCTCAGTCATGTTCATGGGTTAGAGAATGGGACCATCACAATAATAACTAGATAGAGATAATTTACCATTGTCAGTATTATCAAATAATCAGGATGTTGCCAGGTGAAAAAATAAAGAAAAGATCTGACAGGGTAAACAGAGTGATTGAAAGATTGTTTGTTGCAAAGAACTATTTAACAAATGTTAACACGCAAAAATAATTCTGGACAATTACAATTACATATAACTGATGCACAGGATGTGATGTTCTTACTGCAGGAGAACACATCAAAGAAGAACACAGAAGGTGGCATCAAAACAAACACAGTACCGATGCAGAAATGTAGCATTCTCAACAGGAAAAATGAAGGAGAGTCTTTCTGAAAACTTAAGTGGCGATTTTAGACGAGACAATAAAACAGTGCAAAAAGAGATTAAAATGGGCATTTAAGACTGCACGCCCTGTGCAACAATATAGCAAACCAAGAATAAGACGTTGTTTTGTTTTTTCTAGTGAACATTTATAAAAGCCCTAATTGAACTAAGGCCTCATCCTAGCTTAGGCTAAGCCCTGTCTGTGAAACCGGGCCCATGTTGCTTAAAGCCCTTTGAAGCTGCACTAAAACTGTAATTTTGACCTTCAACAGGGGGGTCCATTGAAGTCCACTATGAGGAGAATAATCCTGGAATGTTTTCATCAAAAACCTTAATTTCTTTTGACTGAAGAAAGAAAGACATGAACATCTTGGATGACATGGGGTGAGTAAATTATCAGGAAATTTTTATTCAGAAGGGAACTAATCCTTTAATTAGAAACATCACAATTACACTGTGTCGTCTGTTACATATGAACTACTGAACAGATATTTAGAAGTTTAGTTTGAAGTGCAAAGTATTAAAAATCAACATGTGTAAATAAAGCTCTGTAGTGTGATGTAGTGTGTCCCATCAGGTAACCAAAAGTTCTATGCACACCTGCGGTCTTTACACCCACTTGAACACTTCAGCTAAATACAGGAAATACATTAAGTGAGTAGACAAGTGGTCAAGTGTAAAGACCACATGTGTGTGTACTGTACCCACAGTTTCAGAAATCAAAGAGAAACAAAACATCATCAAGCTCCAAACAATGCACAGACTGAAAGCCAGAGTGGGACATTGTATATGAGTGGAGCGGAGTGAAACAGGTTCCCCTCTCAAAACACTATGTGCAAACAACAAATGTTGGAAAGATACACTCACTGCATTCCATAATACTACCAAAAAATACAGAAATCTTAGATGGACAGAAAGTGTGCAAATACAGTTAATTACATCTGGAACATCACCAGACCTCTTAAATGGACAAATAGGCCATTTATGAGTTCACACTTACATGTAATTAAGGTAATGCATATTTGTCATGCTGTCAAGGGGGAGGGTTCCAAGCTTGGAATTTTGGCCCAAACCCAGAGTACTCCCCCCAGTTGAGATAGGAAGAGTTAGGACTACAAGTGAGGAGATGGGGTGGAGAAGGGATGCTGATAAACTATCAACGATCAGAGATAAGTCTGCTGTATATATACCTGTTATCGTTAATTGATTTGATTCACTTAATGCACTCCTCTCATTGTCACAAAGGTCAACAACACCATCATTCCACTCATCAGCACAAGATCACCACGCTCCACCCACCCACGATCATTCTAATTCCCTGCACCTGCACACCCTCATCAACGCACCCTATATCAACCATCTGTCCCTTCACTTCAGTGTCGGGTCAAGTCTATGACAAGCTCATCAGACCCCTTACCTGCAAACTTACCTGAGTACTTACCTGTGGAATACTGACCTGTCTTCTGTTATCTGTCTGCTGTTATCTGTTCTCCATCATCTGGCCCTGATGGCGTGACTAAAGAAAACAATCTGAATGTCCATGAAAACTAACACAAACTGAACATAAATGTGACATAACGCCCTCTCCGAGTAGGCGTGACCTCTTGCCATAACAAGAACAAAAACAGGGAGCGCTGATGTTAGGAGATCCCAGGGCTGATGGGCCTGAGTGACAACGCTGGCTCTGGAGACCAAGCTGAGGGTGCAGCGACGAGAGCTTGAGGTGTAACTTGAGCATTCAAGGACTGAGGTGGAGCCGGTGCGACAGAGGACCCAGGTGGAGCTGCTGGGAGGACGGAGCCTACTGGAGCCAAAGGGGGTGGAGAGCCAGAGCGCTGTGAATGTCTTGTAAGGCTGCAGTGCAGGCATGGTGACAGATGGCCGAGGTGAAGCCGGTGGGATAAGGGAGTCTGGTGGAGCCGAGGGTGGGAGGAGCCAAGGTGGCGCCAACAGATCGACGGGCTAAGGAGGAGCGAATGGAACAGCTGCTGAAGATGGAGCCGAGGGATCCCCACGCTTAGGCGAAGTTGGTAAGTGCTTGGCCTTAGGCTTGACAACACCTCAAGGAACTACAGGAATCCAACTGAGGCAGAGCTGAGGGACTGGCCAAAGTCCCTTTCAAGGAAAATCTGTTCACTCTGCTTGGCGAACTCACAATTAATAACATATTTCAAATCAGCAACAAAATCTGACATGAACTGTCCCATAAATATAGTTTTTTTATTATGCTCAAATAGTGTTAAAAAAAGATGATCCAATGCGCATGTGGAGTCCTAAGCGCAAGTCTCAGCTTTCACTAGGAACCGGAGCCTCTAACAGCAGCTGCAGTGAAACAATGACTTTATTAAACAGCAATTGGCTCTTTTACATAAAAGGTGCAACCTATTCCGCCATATTGCACTTTGCACTTTATCCCATTCACAACTAATAGGAGTGAACAGTCTTTCTATAGCTATATCCTTTGGACTGGCTAAGACCTGTAGTGGAGGTGTAAGAGGGAAGTTAGGAGGGATCAAAGACGATAATTCACTGTCTGTGAATTAGTGACAAGACAGTCATTAAGCTGGGCTGAACCAGCGGCGATAAAGGCACAGATGATAATACAGACGATTCAGGGTGGGGAATGGTGGAAAGCAGTAATCCAAGACCCAGTCTATCAAACAGTCCTCAGTCTCAAGCTCTACCAAGACTCCGACTGGTACAATGGTTGCCCGCTCACATCCCTGGTCAGACTCACTTTTGGGGCATCGGCTCCAGGGCAATGGTTGGTGCTGTCGTCACAGGCCACCTGCCATCAAGCCGCCTGCGATGATGTCTGAGAGCATCCGCCTAGCGTAAGTGAGCCTACGCTAGGCGGATGCTCTCAGACATCATCGCAGGCGGCTTGATGGCAGGTGTTCAAAAACTGTGTGAACATAAAAGACATGTTTTACCAGTGATTTCTTACAATGATTTTATGTATAATAGAGTTGTATTTGGTTTACATGGTTTAGTCCATTTTATTACTCTTACCATTTTAAGTCTCAGAACTAAAACATGACAAACTGGGGCCCAGGACAGGAAGCAGACAGACTGGCTAAACTGACCGTTTGCTAGCTGCCTCACGTTACAGAAGTCAGATAATTCCCAACACATAGAAACTCTTGCACCTAGATTTATCACATAGAGACTGTGTCTGTACCCGAATTAGTAAAAACAAAAAACTTCCAAACCCATTTAATGTAAAAATTTAATTGATGTTCAACAAATAAAAAATAGAGATAATAATGATAAAACAATGATAAAGCTTGGGTTGTTAAATATTAGATCACTTTCTTCAAAAGCACTTATTGTAAACGATATTATCACAGACAATAATCTAGATGTGCTGTGTTTGACAGAAACCTGGCTAAAACCGGACGATTACACTACTTTAAATTAGTCTAGTCCTCAAGGTTATGATTATCGACAATCCTCGACAGAAAGGAAAAGGGGGAGGTGTTGCTGTAATTTATAGTAATATTTACAGTATCAGCCAGAAGTCTTTCAAATATAATTCCTTCGAAGTGATGGTACTTTACGTAACATTATGTAAGTTGACATTTGTGTTGGCTACTGTATACAGGCCACCAGGGCACAATACAGACTTTATCAAAGAGATTGACGTTTTTCTATCAGAATTAGTACTAGCTGCAGATAAAGTCCTTGTTGTTGGTGATTTTAATATCCATGTAGATAATAAAAAAGACTCATTAGGATTGGCATTTACAGACATTCTAAACTCTATTGGTGTTAGACAACACGTGTCGGGACCCACTCACTGTCGTAATCATACTTTAGATCTAATATTGTCACATGGAATCGATATTGATGCCGTTGAAATTCTGCAGCAGAGTGATGACATCTCAGATCATTATCTAGTCTCGTGTATACTACATTTAGTCAAAGAGGCTAAACTGCCTCCCTGCCATAAATATGGTAGAACCATCACTCCTACCACTAAAGATTGCTTTATAAATAATCTTCCTGATCAGTTTCATCGCCTTAGCATACCAGACAGCTTAGAAGACCTCGATATTGCAACAGAAACTATTGCCTCTGTCTTTTCCAGCACATTAGACTCAGTTGCTCCTTTGTGTTTAAAAAGATTAAGGAATGAATCCAACACCATGGTACAATGAGCACACTGGGGGCCCTAAAAACAGCAGTTAGAAATATGGGAGCGCAGCTGGAAGAAAAAAAACTAGACGTATTTCGCATTCGTGGAGAGAGAAAATGATTGAGTACAGAAAGGCCTTAAAACTGCTAGATCTACCTATTTTTCAAAACTTTTAGAAGAAAATAAACACAACCAAGGTATTTATTTGATACAGTGGCTAAATTAACAAGAAAAAAAGCTTCAACTTCTGATGTTTCAAAGAGCACAGCAGTAATGACTTTATGAACTTCTTTACTTGCAAGATTGATAATATTAGAGAAAAAAACCATGCAACCGTCTACTACAGTCTTGTGTCAGACAGTGCATTGTAGTGTCCCTAAAGAAAAATTAAATTCATTTACTGCTTTAGGAGAGGAAGAATTGTCTAAAATTGTTAAATCATCAAAATCATCCACATGTATGTAGACCCTATACCGACTAAGCTATTGAAAGAGATGCTTCCAGAGGTTATAGATCTCTTAATATTGTTAATTCATCTTTATCACTAGGATACGTACCAAAACCTTTAAGCTGGCTGTTATTAAACCTCTTATTAAAAAACCACAACTTGATCCTAGAGAATTAGTCAATTACAGGCTGATCTCAAATCTCACTTTTCTGTCAAAAATACTAGAAAAGGCAGTTCATCACACTATGTTCCTTTTTAGAAAGAAATAGTATCTGTGATTTCCAGTCAGGATTTAGACCGTACCATAGTACTGAGACTGCTCTCATTAGAGTTACTAATGATTTGCTCTTATCATCAGATTGTGGTTGTATCTCTCTATTAGTGTTACTGGATCTTAGTGCTGCATTTGACACTATCGATCACAATATTCTTCTAAACAGAATCGAAAATTATGTTGGCATTAGTGGAAATTGCATTGTCATGGTTCAAATCATACTTATCTGACCGTTATCAGTTTGTAGTAGTAAACGATGAGATGTCATATAAATCACAAGTAAAATGGAGTACCGCAAGGCTCAGTACTCGGACCGTTGCTTTTACTCTGTACATGCTACCGTTGGGAGATATCATTAGGAAGCATGGCATTAGTTTTCATTGTTACGCTGATGATACTCAGCTCTACATTTCTTCGCGCCCTGACGAAAATCACCAATTCGCTAAATTAACAGAATGTATAGCTGATATAAAAAACTGGATGACCAGTAATTTCCTACTACTAAATTCAGGAAAAACAGAGATTCTAATTTTTGGACCGAAAACTTCTTCATGTAATAACCTAGAATACTGTCCAACACTTGATGGCTGCTCTGTTAAGTCTTCGTCGTCAGTTAGGAACCTGGGTGTGCTCTTGATACCAATCTTTCATTTGAAGGCCATGTTACTAGCATCTGTAAAACTGCATTCTTCCATCTGAAAAATATATCTAAACTACGACATATGCTCTCAATGAAAATGCAGAAACAGTTAGTTCATGCGATTATGACCTCAAGGCTAGACTACTGTAATGCTGGGTGGTTGTTCTGCTCGCTTGATAAATAAACTACAGCTCGTACAAAATGCAGCAGCTAGAGTTCTTACTAGAACTAGGAAGTATGACCATATTAGCCCAGTTCTGTCATCACTGCATTGGCTTCCTGTTAAACATCATATAGATTTTAAAATCTTGCTAATTACTTACAAAGCACTAAATGGTTTAGCTCCCCAGTACCTAAGTGAGCTCTTAATACATTATAGTCCTTCAATTATTGCGATTCAGAATTCAGGCCAGCTGATAATACCTAGAATATCAAAATCAACTGCAGGCGGTAGATCCTTCTCCTATTTGGCACCTAAACTCTGGAACAATCTTCCTAGCATTGTTCAGGAAGCAGACACACTGTCAGTTTAAATCTAGACTAAAAACGTATCTCTTTAAACCTGGCATACACATAACACATTATCAATTTATATTTTCAAATCCGTTAAAGGATTATTAGGCTGTATAATTAGGTCAGCCGGAACCGGGAACACCTCCTATAACACCAGATGTACGTTACATCAGAAAAAGAATGGCATCTACGCTATATTAGTCTTTCTGTTTATCCGAGGTTTACCGTAGTCAACCGGATCTGGGCCGTATCCAGCTGAGACCAAGGACCGGTGCCATGACACGACCACAACACAGCCCTAAAGTATCAGCAGAGATCGAGTCAACTAGATCATCCATTGTGAAGACATCATCAACACGACAGCCAGTGCCACAGTTCCTCAACAGACTGCCCATACCGGCGTGATGAATACGATCCTCAACTGGACACGACCACAACGCAGCCCTGAAGTATCAGCAGAGATCGAGTCAACTGGATCATTCATTGAGAAGGCCTCATCGACACGACAGCCAGTAGCACAGTTCCTCAACAGACCGTCCATACCGGCGTGATGAATACGATCCTCAACTGGATGGAACTGAAATAAATACTTTGATTTTTGCGATTCTATCAGACTTATGATAGCAACCTGATTGTAACAAAGCACTGTTCGCCAGAGGAGAACTGGCCCCCCGACTAAGCCTGGTTTCTCCCAAGGTTTTTTTTTCTCCATTTTAACACCTATTTGCCACTTGTTTGCCACCTGATGTCACCTGATGGAGTTTGGGTTCCTTGCCGCTGTCGCCTTTGGCTTGCTTAGTTGGGGACATTTGACATTGATATTCAATAGTATTCTTGACACTTATTCAACAGTGCTTCTGATCTGCCTGCATTGACACTATTATTTAAGAGCTGCTGTGCAGCCAAATTATGTACCAGTTATCAATGTAAAGCTGCTTTGACACAATCTGCATTGTAAAAAGCGCTATATAAATAAAGGTGACTTGACTTGACTTAAGTGTGTGTATGTCTTTAAGAATTTAATGTTTGGCCTGTTTTAATTTTTTTAATGTTTGGCCTCATTTGACCAGTCACACGACAGGAAACAGGAACTACATCTGTATAAAGAAAGCAGCAAGGCAAACAAACAAACAAACAGGAGGGGACTTGGCTCTGAACTTGAGTCTGTACCCTGAGCCTAGGTTATTGATCACCCAGTGGCTCTGGGTACACTGGCCCCAGTGAGCCAGATCCTGAGGTATAATGTGTGATGCCTGAGGCTGACAATCGTCCCAACAGTCCCATGTCTACCTGCTTTGTTGGCTGCTCCTAGTGAAAGGAGTGCTGACTCCCTTGTCTCAGGTTTGCAGAAGATGTCTGGGTCAAAGTATGCTGTGAACCTTTACAGCCCTGGACAGATGAGGTTGAATGACGCCAGTCTCCATTTGCCACACACGTTAGCTCCCTTGCCATGTGTGACTGTTGCAGGCTAATGACTTCCCCCAGCACAAATAGAGTCACAAAACAGTTTTGTTGTTGTTGTTTTTTTTTTTTTTTTTTTAATATCTTAAAAAATTTAAAAGTTAAGACTTAGCAAAAATAAGCTGCTGAACATGATGTGTGGCATGAGAGTGCCATGGGTTGTCCGACAAAGCAACAGGGTCAATTTTTGTGAAGGGTCCATTCTACTATAAGGCAACTCTCCAGTGTTTTCATGTTTTTACTCAGGTTCGACTTTGATGGTCTGAATAGAAGAAATGAAGAGGAGAAGATTTACATGTCAAAGAAAGCAGAGCCGCAGATCACATCTAACTAACACATACACATATGCCTAGGTTGCCAGTTAATATTTTTTATAATAAAATAATGTTTAAATAAAATATTGTGTCCTGATTATTAATATGCAGATAGCACTTTATAAATACAAAAAGGTAGTGCTATATCATGAATATAGTCACTCCACTGCACGTCATGCCAAACAACTCCCTTCAGCTGTGACAATATTCACAATATAGTTTGTTTATGGTGTGCATAGTACATAGTGTTTGGTCTAGATGCCCTCATGACAGCTAGTAAAGGTAAAAAGCACTGTTCTCAGGATGTATGTGGGTACTGTCATGAACACCACACACTCAGGGCAGTTTCTGCAAGGGTTTCTTATTACAGCATACCTTTACCCACATCTTCTGTACATTCTGATAACAATAGATAACATTATTCAGTTGTACAGTACCTGGTCTGTATTTGTGTAAATACATAATAGATAAATACTGTTTAATTTGCAGATAAAACTGTATTCCTCTAACAAGAGCATATAGACAGACTAGCTTATAGTTACTTTTATAGTATACTAGTATTTCTAAAACTAAACATAGTATGCTTTTTTAGTGAGTACAACACTTTCTGAATTCTGAAAGCTATTGTTGTAACATTGTATTTTTTTGTAATATACTTTAATATTATTATATTTGATATTATTTTATGCATATACTATTATATTATTTATTATAATTTATTATTTAACCTGTAATGATGTTATGATTTTTGTAAGCCTTTTAACCTGAAAGAGCACTGAAAGCTGCAAAGGCACATAACACTTCTGCCTTGTGGTTGAGGTGTAAACTTCCAGTTAGCTTCTTAGACTAGTATAGAACAAATATAGGCCACTGTGCTTTTGTTCCATACATTATTTACATTTCTTTTTGTTTACAAGCAATCTAGTGAATTAATTATTTTATGTTTTGTCAGTTTTGTAATCACACAAACATATAAACCAGTAATTTAGCACCAACACTGCACCTTGCAAATATTCAATGTTAGAATACATGTAAACATAAAATGCATAATAAACAAAAAACAAATTTTTACTTCAAAATTAGTTTCAACTCCATTAAACCATTCAAACTAGTTTTGCATAAAGACACTTGACTATTGACTAAAAGGCATTGGGTCGACTCCACATTGCAACTTATTCAGGCCAAGATTGGTTCATTTAGACAGGAAGAGAGACAGAGTGACTGACATGCCAAGACAATCAAACACTGTTCACTCGATTCTGCATTGTATGTCTTGTATCCATTCACAGGTGTATTATTGTTCCCAACCATTTACAAATATGATCATCAGATGTGCACTTCACTTACAGTCAGCCAATCAGAACAGAGTTTACATAGAGAAATTGCTTTTCAGTGTTGTGTGCAACATGCCTCCGATCAGTGAAAGGACTATGGGTGCTTTTGATATGCAGATGCTTGTGCCTCTAGTGTTTATGTGTAAAGATCATCTTTGTCTTTTTGCACTTTCCACTTTTACTATATCTCACTTGGCTGTCACATGACAAAGTTTATACTTGCAGAGCGGTGTTATTATAATTAGTGTACTATCATTAGTTCAGTTCAAAGCTGTTTCAGATTAGTGTTTTTGATCAGTGCAACAGTCATCCTTTCATCAGTATATAATCTCTGGGTGCTAATAAAGACACATCCTGTTTCTCTCTGTGGTTTTAGGTCAGAAGCTTACTGATTCCAGGATGATAGGTGGCATGAATTTACAGACATAAATTTTCCTTTTTGAAAATAGATGATATTTACTCTAGGTAATAGTTACTTCATGAACATAAGGTCTCACGTGTAGTTTCAGTCTCAGACGACATGCCCACAGACCACCCACAAGTTGGTTCACTGACTGACCCATAAATGCCAATACTGGCTATTCCTTAGTTTTAGTTTTACTAAATATTTTAGTTTTTGGTGCAGAATTATCACAAAAATTCTATTAATTCTTTGGTGTTTTCTGTGCAACTATTGTGAAACAACACTGCTTGATGCTCCATGTCATTCTAATAATGTGATATTAACTAATTATGATAAACCTGCCCCTAAATGTTACATAAAAACAAACCAAACTGTGATTGGTCACTTTATATATCAGTCAGATGGACTCTTCCTGTGTAAGTGGGTGGTTCTTCAATAAGCTACAATGTGGGGAAAACTGTATGCTGTTAGTCAAAGATCTGGCTACTTATACAAGAGTTATACAGAACTTTTAATTCACCTATATAAATATATCATATTGTACAACATGAATGTTGTAATTCAGTTTAAAAACATAACATAACATAACATAACATAACATAACATAACATAACATGTGCTGACTTGAAAATTTAACTGTTCAGAAAATGGCATTCATAGTTATTTAAAGCAAATGTTGTATCTTTTTTATTAGCTTGTTGAAGTGTGTTAAATGATGACCTCAGTGGAGCTTATGTCAAATCACAATAGCAAGCAACACTGAATCCACCTTAAAAAAAGTTACACTTTATCTTCCCTCATAAAGTGTTTAAGCAGGTAATTGAAAACAAATGTGCAATACTAAAAATTGAAATGAAACTGTTGGACCACGCCAGCAAATTCATTGGAACATTTAAAATGATTCATTACTTCAAGATCTATTGAATCATCTTTTACTGCACTAATGATGATGTAAAGATGGTGACACATTGTGCTGTTTTAAAAGTAGGCATGAAACAATACCAGTCAATAAAAGACAGGAGACTAAATAAACAAGACTATTTAGTAGCTTATGAATTGAACCAACAACCTTTCCGTTACAAGCCCAGATCTACACCCAATGTTCTAGTGGTTTTTGGTCTATTTGCTTCATATCTACTTCTTCTATGATGCTACTAACCAATGCGGAAAAACGATACAACGGTCTGTGCACTTTTTTCTGTCAACTGCTTGACCAGTGGAATTTATTCACCACATGCATCATTCCTACAAACCTGATCGTACAGATCTTTCCATTCTCACACAAAAGATTATTTAATAAAATATCAAAGGTCATGCTATATTGTTAGTACAGTCATGGCTGTTGTTAAGCACAAGTTAATTTTTTCATTTTCATTATATATAGTGACATTCTTCCACTGAACAATATAACCCCGATACAATGTTTCTTGTAAAAAAAACTATATGAGAGCTGCACGGTGATGTGGTGAAGAGGTGTTTTGCATCAGATTATCAACATCCAGAACTGGATATATCCTGTTTAAAATTAGTTTTAAACTATGGTGACCTCTGTATTCTTATATCCCTTTTTCATTTTCACCCTCATTGAAGAAGTCCAGTCAAAACTGTGAACATGGTCATCCTTATAAGCTTTAAATGTGCTTAAAGATTTTGATGAGTCAAGTGCTTTTGTGAAAGAAGCATACGAATAGACAGTTGCATGTGTTCTAGCATTGGTCCGCAAATGTTTTCTATGGTACAGAGGGTCCTAGAATACAGGAAGTGTGTGGGTTATGATGAGGCTTGTCTCACAACTCTTCAAAGAGACTGTTTTAATGCACACTACTGAGTTTAGTGTCTGAATATAAAGAAAATATTAGTCCTGCCATTAGTTACTTAATTCAAATTAACTGTGTATATGAATTTTAGGTGCATTTACACCATACAGGCCAAGCATAAACAAATGCTCATATTAAGATGTTACTTTCTGCCTTAGTTCATTCATGACCTCAGACACAAAACCAATTTTTACAGCACTGAACTATAAATCAGTAGAACAATAATTGTTTTTGAGACAGTACATACCTGCATGCTGATGTGACATGTTGAATTCCATCTAAAACATTTCAAACTGTATTTGGTATTTTTTTTATTTATTGTTATACATGTAGCTTTCATGATCTCATATTTCAGAATCTACATAGAATATATGTAATAGTAAAAATGTATTTGTCAAACTACAGGACCATTTTAAATAAACTAATAAAGGCATTTAAAACACATTTTAAATACTTATATTTTATTTTTATATCATTAAAAAAAATACATTTGAACAAAGTGTTGATGTTGGTAAAAAAAAAAACCCAAAGACTATATGCATCTTATGTCAACTACCCATACATTTCAAATATTAATGTAAGGAATATACTATTCTGAATATTGTTGTAGATATCCCTTAGGTTGTCACAGAACAACATTAATAATCATTATTTTAAGCTGTTTCACACTGTGATCATCATGTTGCTCTCTTGAGCTAAGCGGTTCTCGGCGGTGTCCCACTCTCATGTAACCACTTCCCCTTGTTCCTGTCTGCAGAATCTCTCTGTTGATCAGAAGTGCTTGAAATGTTGAAGGGAGAGTGACAGGTTCATTTCTACCTTCTGTGATCATGGAGGTTTTTCAAACCAGGACCCTGCATCTGAATTTGTGTGTCATCATTACTTTACTGACCAATGCAGGTATGTTGTAACAGTTTGTTTGGTTTTGTGTTGTGTGATGTCCTTATGTCTGCTAGCGGTTACTAAGAACATGAACAACAGATGTGTCTCATGAGCTTTTGCATGTGTGCATTCACACGTGTGTTTTACTGCAGTGAAGTGATTGTGATTTGTGTTTTTTCATCAGATTATTCCAAATCCAATCAAGAGCAAAGGATTCAGCAGCACATCAACAAAACAGTGTTTGTGGGGGAAACAGTTACACTTCACTGCAACAAAACTCCAGTTGATGAACATTTAATATGGAAAATGAACAAGTCTGTTATTTTTAGTCACGACTCCTACAGTAACAGAACTAAGACAAACTTCAGCTCAAACAGGATTCACATCAACCCAGCAGTTCCAAGAGAATTAAAAATACATCAAATACAAGCGTCTGATGCAGGAAACTACACCTGTTATCCAGCAGCAATAAGATGGACATTAACAATAACAGGTTATTCCATGATTTCATTGAATTTGTTTTGTTTAAAAACAAGTAAAGTGCATTTATTATAGAAGAAATATAAGAAAGTTTTTAACCAGCGACTAGCATATAGAGTGCTGGTTGACTGATATCATGTGTGTTTGACTCTTTTGTGTCTGTCAGAAAACAGACAAGCGTCACCCAAACAAATGCCGCTCTACATCATCATCATCTCATGTTCTGGAGTCATTATGGTCTTAATGATAATCACCATCAGCTTCTACATTCACAGGTGTGACATTTAAACATGATGAACTGATGAGATTGTTATTGATTCTAGATTTCATGTATGAAGAAATGACAGACTTTTGTCTTTTCATAAATATTAGTGTATATTTGGCACATGCATATATTTATTCCTGTATATTTACAATCTCTGCTAATTTAAGAGATAACAAAGATAATGAGTAGAGAAATGCAAAGCACATCTCATTAGTATTTGTTGTGGTATCATTAAATCTTTGTCAAATGTGAGAACAACACATGTGATACTGTATTTTATGTTTACAGGAAATGGAAAATCAGTATGATTCAAGTCACAGAAAAACAGGACAGGACTTTGTGAGTTTTGTCTCCATCACATAAATAGTGTATAAGTTGTAAAAGGTCCTTTTCATAAAAACTGAATTTTCTTAGATCTATTAGTAATAATTTAATTTCTCATTTCACTTTAGTCACAGGCACCGGCTGGAGGAAGAATACAGACTCAAAACAGTCAGTACTTTGAAAGATACAACTCTGTGTATGGACAAATATGATGTAATTTTTTATTATATTTTTTTTCAAAGTAAAATTTTACCTCAGATGTTTTTTTTTAATATTTAAGTAGTAATTATCTGTGTAACCTAATTAAATCAATTAAAGAAGAAGTACACAAAGCAGGGCTGTTCATTAACTTTTTTTTTTTTGCACAATGCACTGGTGCTACAGAGGTTGAACATTTTGTAGCACAGGCCACACAATTGTAGCACAAGTTTAAAACATCTGTTACCATGAACAATCACAAGTGCAGTTCATCACTTAAACAGGGATGCAAATAACAAAGGACATTGAAGCCCAAAGTATACTTCACTATGGAAGTAAATTAATGGCAAATGTTTTGAAATAAAAAGCTTGTTGAATTGCACTAATTGAAAAAAAAAAAAAAAAAAAAAATCATACTTTACATTAACTGTGCATTTTGATGCATTGTATTTTTAACATGGTTGTATTTTAAGCTATGAATATTTCAATTCAAAATATTTGCACACATTTCATTATAAAAAATTCAGTAATTTATATTCACCTTTCAGATTTCACTTCCAAAATATTCATTCTGTTTAAAAATACAACCTATAATATTTTAGCAATTTTCGGTCCATTTTATTTCGCTTTACAAATTCGTTTCCACAAATTCAGTGGTTCAAATTTGGCAGAAAATTCAACATTTAACTCCCTCGGGTCGGCGGTCACGCCGGCGTGATCACCACGGTTTTTTTCTAACCAGTGGAAAGAGACTCAAAATACTCTGTCAATGTTGCACATCAATTAAGAGTTATACACCATTTAATCTGTGGAATATCTTCTTTATTTGTGTACACTCAGAGTAACAACAAAATGTTGTGCTTTTTGCAAAATAAAGAAAACTAACATGATGCGTGATCTTTTGTCTCCCTCTGAACGAACTCCATCTGATAGTTCTCAGAAACATTAACTGTAACTTAGTGAATACTAATCACAATAAAATTAGACTTATGTCTAAAAAACGTTGAAATGTCAGGTTTTAAATCGTGTAAGTCAAATCGAAAACAAATATTCTGTGTTTATGTAATCTGTATGAAAAGAGAGCCATGTCAAAGTCCGTGATTCAGCTCATTATCTGCTAATGCGGCCACGCCCACGGAGCCAGCGATTCAGACACAAATTCAGTCAATACATGCATACATCGTCTCAATCGTGTATTTATTGTCTTGAAAAGTGTTTTGAATAGCCATAGTTAGCGATCTCTGCCCTCTGTTAGTTCGTTAGTTCCTGGATTGCCTATTCTTCTTTAGCAGGCATTTGTGGACAAAAGGGGCAGACCGCCCTCCGGCTGCAAGTATGAATTGAAAACACAGTATCCAGCGCTCATAGTAATGACAATAAATCCTGAATAAATATTACTCCTCTGTATAGAAAATTGACAAACATATGAGAATCCATCAATATTTCTCCAAATGTGCATGCTTTTAAGCTAAAAGCCTATATGAAATACCATAGAGGTAACATAACTGTTCAGACACTTTGCATCACAGAAATACATTATATTTTAAAAGATATAATATAATACCATTATTTTAAATTGTATACTATTTCACAGTATTGCTGTTTTTTTCTGTATGTTTGATTTACACATGATGAGATTTGAGACATGATCAACAGAGGGTTTTTTCACAGCCTACCTGACTGAAAGAGCTCATTATTATGCAGGTCATTAGAGCTCATAATGCGATTCTTTGTCTTCTCAGGTGAGAATCACCCATTATTCATGATGATTCACGCCTCCACGCATACGTGTTTCTTGACCAAAGATGTTTTTAAATCTCTCTATTGTTTTATATGAACAAGCAGGCAGCATAATTGTTACCTCATTTTGAAGCAAAAACTCTAGTCTACAACCTCAAATACCCAGAAGTCTTGTGAACAAAGATTTAATATATATTTTTTGGCTTTATTTCAGTGACTTAAGTTTTTTGTTTTTTCAATAACCATGCATAAACGTTATTCCTTCAAAACACAAACATGTACATAGTTCCTCACATATTATTGTAGCTATTATTGTGCTGAATACAGTGTAATGGACACTTTTTCCCTTAATATGTTATGAACAACTGAAAAAAAAGCACAAATGTCAGGGATGTCAAAACTTCCAGGGCCCCAAAAATCCTCAGACCCCTGAGGGTTAACATCCAGGAACTGCAAGAAAAGCAGTAGAGTACCAATGCATTATCTCCATCTGCTGTTAGTTCGCTTCACCAGCAGGTGCCGCTAGCGGCAGTTTTCGAAGACCAGAGCTACGGCTAGTAAGTCATCATTCATTCATAAAAAAACAGATTTACAGAAATGGAGCAAGTGATAAGTGAATGTGTGATGATTATCAGGGCCAGTATAAATGCCGGAAAAGCGATAAAGACACAAAAGCTGATTTATGGTTAAGTCAGTGCCTTTACGGTTATTTCCCTGTGTAGGCTACAGTAAGAAGCTTTCTCAGTGAAGAGATATAATGTTTTCCCCGATGCTGATGTACAGATCAAACGTTAAATCTGAGGTAGACATATATTTCGCTCTGTTGTTAAATTTCCTTAACTTTATATCGCGGTGCTGTGTTCTAATTCTAGGGTTTCCCTCATACGTCATAGGATTCCCCTGCCATCAGGACATATGAAACACTTTTTTTTATTTTTATTTTTTTATTATGCAAACAGACAATTACATTACAGAAAACAAATTAAATGCAGAAAACAAATACAAGACCAACAAAACATACATATCAGTACAATTGGGGGGTTTGTGTGTGTGGAGTGTAACTGGGTGTGGTAGGGGGAAATATATATGATATATAGACAATAATAATGAGAAGAGGGTAATAGTATCACACAAGAGGGCAAAAAAAAAAACTGATAAATGAGGGATGAGAAAGATGACAAAAGCAACAGTGTAGGAACTGTGGACGAACCAGACAAAGGAATCATTCAGATGATTCTTTCAAAACATAATTCTAATTCGAATTGAGGTTCGCTCCGGCGTCTGCAGATAAAGCCAGGGCTGATTACTTTAACGACACATGCTTCCGATAGCAGAAGCGAACCAAGGGTCACTCAAGAGAGACAGAGAGACAATCCAGACCCTTTTGTTCCTTATTCACAGGAAAGCCAAAGAGACTGTTGAACAAATAAATCTGCTTCAAAATTGTTCCACAATTTAACGGACTTACCAACATCTTTTAACACCACCTTTTGCATTATGTGTCCACAAGTACTACCTGTAAACAGTTGGCTTTAGAACACTCACAATTCATGTAAAGTGTTAACTCTTGACGAATGGACTGAAAGTATGCCTATTTGACTTAATTTGATTCTTTCCCGTTCCTATATCCTGACTTGAATGAAATCTGTTTAAAATGTATTGTATCCATTTAATGAAATTATGTTAAAGGAATCTCTGGAAGCAGAAACAGGATGTAACACTTATGTTTTATTGGGGGCAGAGGAAGGCCCTCTTGAAACAGGACGTGTCTGATTGGCAGGACTCCAGAGGTGTGACAAACAACCTAAGTTTAAAAGATCATATTGCAAGATAGTGGACGGGAGAAGTGGTGGTTAGTACCGAACAGGGAGTTGGTTCTGTTCTGAGAAAGAAGCCAAGACAAGTACCAAGAACAATGGAGTAACAAGAAAGAACAGACAAGCAGCTCATTCAAGCCATTCAACCTTCACTCACTTTTCTTTCTTTTACTAATTCTCCTTACCGCTGAAAGTCTCGTCCTAAGTTTCGCGCAAAGTTCAACCAAGACTTTTGCGTTCCAACCAGCGAAACGAGACTTCCTTCATTGTCCACACGGACCTGACTTGGGACCAATCATCGACTTGGGAAACCTCCTCTGCCGACGAGGGAAATTCACCTTTAAGTCAAACGCAAAGCAAGTACCTCCAGATGAAACTGAACTGGTGCATTTAATGATGATTCATGGTTCGTTCGTCTTGAAGCATTGATAGGAATTCGGTTAATCGATCTCTCTCGCTCTCTCTCTCTCTCTCTCTCTCTCCTCTCTTCAAAACTCTTCTCTCTTTCCTTCTTACTGCAACGCGTATGAATGTGTGTGTGTATGTGCGTGCCTTTGTGTTAGATAGTTTGTGTTAGAATAAATAAAATGCTCTGTAGATTTTAAAAGGAAAGTGTCTTGTATATTGTGCTTTATGATTAATGTCTAAACTGTCGATTCAAGTTACCGTGCTCTAATCAGTGTTTTCACGATTGTTGGAATATTTATATCCGCTCAAGAGCTTATTACGGCTCGAGCAAATGAAACGCTGGACGAATCAGTGCTCGGTCGTAATCTAAACACCTCTATTCATTTGAGCTAATTTTACTTCCTAGGGTGTTTTCCCTACAGTAATGGTGGAGAATGCGGGCAGTTTAATCTAAATTTGGAGCACATCAAGTCATTTTTCTTTTTATCAACGCAAATTATAAACCCCTCAGTGTTCGTGTGACGACGTATGCAGCGCGCGCGGCGCGGGCGCGGCCGTTTGAACGAGTGCCTGAATGAGTGAGAGCTGTAACCCAGTCTGCTGTCTTTGTACTCTAAACTCCAGTTGCACAGTAAATTTCAGATTATGATATCACAATAGGAAGAATTAAGCGTGTTCCTTAAATTCTAAAATGCCTTGTTATAGCTATCCGATGTCTGCGTGTTCCAGCGTCATTCAAAATAGCTATATACGTATTGTGTATCAGAGAGCTGAATTGAAACTAAACTGCAATAGTTAAGATACCTGTGTAGGACGAATATCTCCTCACGACACGGCAAGATTGAGCGTGTCCTCGATCTGTTTCTAAACAATCTATTATAGCTAAAGGTTCAGTGGTGTTCCATGTATCAATGTATTTTCTCCTTTGTAAACAGTAACGCTATACGCTTGCTTGTTCTATATAGCTAAAATGATTATAGTGCGGTTCCACTGTACTCAATCTGCTATATTTCCCTTCGTAACCGTAACGCTATCGCTTGCTGTTTTATATTTATAGCTAAACTGATTATAGTGCGTGTTCCACTGTACTCAATCTGCTATATTCCCTGCTAAAACGCTATACGCTTGCTTGTTTGAGCTCGTGTAACACTACGTGTGTACGAGGCGCAATTTTATGGGAAGTGATTTGAAACTGATCAAGTGAAGCTTTTGAACCTGTTATATTTTGCTGTGCACATAGAGACCGCCCAGGTCGCGATTTTCCATCTATTACAGCAGAAAGCTATCACTTTAAGTTTAAGACCACGTCGTTGTAAAAAACAGACGAGTGGTGTGTTTATTTATAGAGTTGAAATGCGACGACATTTCACGTATGCTTGATGTTACGTGCAGTGTCTTTCATTGTACAGTTACATGTATTTGATGTAATTCACATGCGCCACTTCATTTGTTTGGTCGCCATAGTTACAGTCGTGGCAGGGAGTCTTAACCAACGCTTCAGGAAGGAACGTCATGTAAACAAAACCGCAAAGTTGCTAAGCTAAATCTGTAGTTTTTACATTGAAGTTCGTATGCTAAAGCCTTTAGCCTCAAAGCTAATCTAGTTAACATTGTGTGAACGCAGTGTCTGTTTTAGCAACTATAAAGTGATTTAACCACTTAAAACACTTTAACTTTATGTACACTTGTTGGTCTCCTTTATACTTCCCTTTTAATTTCACTTATTACTTTACCTATATTTACTTGAAAGGAAATATTGGTTTACAGTTACTAATTGCTTACCATGCATTTGACTTGAAAAAGAAATACTGGTTTACAATTTTTAATTGTCAAATTTGAATTTAATAAAACCAATTAATTTAAATTGAAATTCTACGTTTTCCTAGAAAGTAATTTTAAATGATCTCAACATTTCCAAATTTCCATTATTTCTAATTTCACAATTTTCATAAATCTAAAATTCTATTTTAGATCGAATTACTTAGGTATGAATAAGCCTTGAACTTTAGAAGTTTAGCAAAACTTATTCCACAAGTTTTTCTATTTTGACTCACATTTGCTCATGTTTATTGCGTTATCTTTCTTTTCTTTCTTGGTTATTCACTTAGCCACTCTGTTTTATTTATTCATTCACCTCTGTTAATTCCCTTTTCTATTTCACCTTCATTTTCTTTTTGTCCTTTCCTCTTTGTATTCTAGCTTAGGAACGACACACCTGAGCCTTTTAGGAGACATTGATAACTTATTAGAGTTTCAAACAATCAGAGACCCCCTCTCTTACTAAAATTTATTCTCATGTGGTTAGTTGTTCATCAACTACCAATTCTATACTCGTAATTAGACAAAGGCTTCAGAGCATTTGTGGATCCGGTCTCCTTCCTTCTCCTTTCCTTTTCCTCACGTCTTCCTGTTCTCTCCTGCTTTCTTCCATCCTATTCTTCACATTATAGGGATCAAGCTTGGACGAACCATCATCAATTCTAAGAGAAGAGAAAAACACAATCTTTCCAAAGAAACAATTCATTAGGTTTTGATTTTAATCAACCCTTTTGTGTTCTCCATACTCCCATGCATTTGTAAACGCAATTTAATTTTGACATTTCCTCCAAGAACATTTAACAGAGACAAGTGTTGAGCAACCGTTGCCTTCACAGCATCCCTGGTAAGCGGTTCAACTGAAGGTGTGTGGTGTCAATCCTGTCAAACTAAGAAAAGAGGTATCAGCATTATTATTGTCTTATTGTCCTTGCGAACATAAACAAATATATATATTTTCTTTCTTTTATTTTAGAAAACAGCTTTCATTAATAGAAAATATTATTTTAAATAAATATTCTCTAAATTGAAAAAAAAAAAAAACCCTTACAATTTGTTTTAACATTTTCTCTCTTTTCCCTTCTCAGTTGAGTGACAAAGTCTCAAATCACGAGTTGCAAACAGTTTTTCATTAATAGAAAATATTTATAGAAAAAATTTCATCTATTGAAATTTGTTTTAACTTTTTCTCTTTCTCTCTCTTACTCAGTTGAGTGACAAAGTTTCATCACTAAGCTTACCTGTCTTACATCTGAGACAACACGTAGACACACTTCAAATTGGTTGTACATTCACTGAAAGGGACATATTAGCTGTTCCACCAACATAGGCTTACACCCAACACAGATCTGGGTCAGTCTCTTCTCCCCAGCGTGAGCATGTGCCGACGGAAAACCCCTCGCCCAAGATGCTGGACGCCTGGTGCAGCGGCTACAAACGGCTATGCCAAAGACAAGTGACCTGTTAGTGTTTTTTTAATTAATAATCATAATTTGAGGAGAAAAAGGACAGAAAGATTCCCGAACCCCCCATGATTCAAGCCAGAAACCAAGACCACACTGAATAGCAGATACACCAATCTCTAAGCATTGCCGCACAGCCAGCTGAAACTAGGACAAGCACATCAACCACCACGGAGGAGCTGACAGCGGCCAGAGCCGATAGATCAGCTGGAAGTGCAAGTCCAGGATGACTTCAGCGTGAGACACAGTCGAGAGAGTGATGCACATCCAACGCTGCACAGGACCCGCTGCAAGGTGAAAGTCAGAAAAACTTGTGGAGCCAAGGAAACAAAAGGGAACCAATGGACAAGCTCCAGAAGCCTTGCCGTTGCGGAACGTGGATAAGCAAGAATACAGACTTCCAAAGGCAAACTGGTACAACTAGAAAATGCCAATTGCATTAAAAGATAAGACTTAAAATCAATGCTCTGGAAAGGACATGGAATGGACAGCCACTGAAATGGACCATCTAAACCCAACAATTAGCGATGCCACGGCAAGCTCTACATGGTAGAAATGAACTAACAGTTCACCACAGGGAACCCAGAGTCAAGAAGGGAGGGGCTCCTCAGCCTCACCATGCGGAGACAACAGAGTCCCCCATCCAAGAAATGCATGCAAACGGAAGAAGGAGTGCACAAACCCACAACTACCGGCATCACTACAGATTCCTTCCCTTCAACAACGGAGATCATACATTGCAGACCCAAAGTTCACACGAGATGACCTTAAAGGACCTTAACAAGCTGGCTAGAACATCACACAGTCACCGAACTCCATGGAGAACCACAACATCCAGGACTTACCTACGAGATATGAGGCTTCTACCTAGAGGCACGACCCAATGTGAAGGACGAGACAGGTTGTATTACTTCAGTTCCCATCCAGCCAGAGGTCCGAAGCGTCTTAGATCGACAACTGGTCACGTAAAAGCACCCTACAGTATACCGGAGCACTGATCAAGAATGACAAGGCCCCGAGTTGAACATGGACTATTAGTTGCCGGGAAACCAAACAAGGTCGCAAGAGAGCCCAAGGTACTACAACCGTTTCCGACAAGCCTACTTAGGTGCACATCACGAACCTGAACTTGATGAAGAGGAGTGAACTCAAAACCTCTCCTGAGAACCGGCACTGGACTTAAGTCACCATCTGGCGTCATGGCCTGCCCAAGCACAATTGTCAAATCCCACAGCTACGGGACTTGACAACAAGGACTACACAACCAGCAGATGAATCAAAGGAAAGGTTCTTCAAAAACAGCCACAATTCAAATCGGCAGAAAAGATCCAAGCAGCACTGCGAGACGCCCAGTGGGATGACCAGCCACAGCATGTCATAAGGACACAGAGAACGTGACCCCACGCCACTGACAGCTTCCACACCACAGCTGGAAAATGTCTGTGATACCAGCCCACATTCTCACGAAACCACCAGGAAGAAACATTGGGATCCCACACTGGACCGCCCCAAAAGTCCACAACCAACAATTTCAAATGCACCCACTGGGGGTAAGCGACGGCGGAACCCACCATCGCATCACTCAGTTAAACACAGCACTGCGAACAAGAAGCCGTAAGAACAGACCGTCACTCGAAGGAAAGAACAACTGATGAGACAAATTACAGGTTCTGCAAACACATAAACCAGCGCGATCACAAGGAGAGTCACCCTTGTTATGACTTAGAGACGGAGGGAAGGTCCGTGATCATATGAGCACTTCCAACTGGAGATGACTGCACCTGTTCTACAACAGCACAGACCCCGCGTCTCTTGCGCCAAACACCGCTGAAAACTCAGTAGTACAGAGACAAGTGTGGTATCATCACACCAATAAAACCACGAGTTCCATCTCAAGAATTATACGTGCACAGTAACACAGTAAGCACAGAGGTCAGGACAGTCTGTCACAGCAGGACGGCATTACAAAAGGAATGGCAGTGAGGAGACAAAGTTTTCACCCACAGCTCAAACACAGCTGTCAAACTTCATCACCTTCTGCAAAAAAGAACTTCCTGCCTCGCTGCGACTGACTCACATCAAATTAGGGATGATCCCGTCCCAAGTCCAGATGCACAGAGCCAATCTTCATCCTAAGCCCCTCAAGAAAAGGGGGGAGCAAAGACAGAGTGAACCCAGATTGACCAACATACACTGCAATACATTACTTTACATACACCCCCCCAACCCATTCCATACTAACCACATGCTCTTCCTACCGACAGGATATTAGTCAGAACCTAGTCAACAGCGCTTAGCTACTACATAAAGAAAAACATAAACCATCTGCACACAAGTAGACACCTTTCTATAAGCTGAAAATGACACCTGAGATGCACGAAGAGTGTAGCCATACAGGAAAAACATTAAACTGTTTATTGTGTTTTTGTTTTCTCTCCTCTCTTGCCGTCTCTTTATAAGGTAAAAACCTGTCTGCCCCTAAGGCGTCAGGTCATGAAATTAGGATGGAGCCCACGCCTAAGGTCGAAAGCCTTGAAAATTCGAATGGTGAGCCAGAGAGAGTACATGATGGGTCACATCATTTTTACCACAAATGATGTCACCAGAACAACCTAGAACAATTTAGAGAGAAGGAAACAAAACAATTTAATCACACATTTGACAAGCATTAACCTACTGAGACAATTAGAGACACTCCCAAAATTGGAAACTTAAGCCATTAGTACCAGATCTAATGCAAGCACCAGTATAGTGTCAATCATGGAGGGTGGGGTTTGTGTTTGATTGTGTGTGTCGCTTCGTTCACATTTTTACTACCGTGTCCGCGAGGTCTTCATCTCAAGCACATCGCGAAAAGGGGGATATGTAGAGAACGTGGACAACAGACAAATGAAATCATTCAGGTGATTCTTTCAAAACATAATTAATCAGAATGAGGTTCCCGGCCGCCCGGTCTGCAGATAAAGCCAGGCGATCTACTTCTACGACACCATGACTACTATAGAAGAAGCGAATCCCAAAGGGTCACTCAAGAAGACGAGAGACAAATCAGACCCTTGTGGTTTCCTTACTTCACAGGAACGCCCAAGGACTGTGAACAAATAAATCTGCTTTCAAAATTGTTCAACAATTAACGGAAACCCAAAACATCTTTAATACAAATTGCAGTATGGTCCACAAAGTTTACTACTGTACAACAGTTAGCCTTAGACCACTCAATCATGTAACATGTGTTAACTCTCGAATGAATGACTGAAAGATGCATTATGCGACTTAATTGATCTTCCCCCTTCCTATATCTGACTGAAGTGAAATCTGTTTAAAATGTATTGTATTCCATTATAGAAATTATGTTGAAATGGCACTTCGTGAAGCAAGCAGAAGAAGAAAAACAGGATGTAAACAATTATGTTTATTGGGGGCAGAGGAAGGCCCTTTGAAAAAGGACAAGTCTGATTGGCAGGACTCCTCAGAGTGGGGAAAAAAACCTAAGTTTAAATGAATCATATTGCAAGATAGTGTGAAGGAGAAGTGGTAGTAAACGAACAGGAGTGGTTTTTGAGGAAAGGAAGCCAAGACAAGTACCAAGACAATGGACGTAACAAGAAGAAACAGACAAGCAGCTCATCAAGCCCATTAAACCTTCATCATTTCTTTTCTTTACGTAATTTCCTTTACCGCCTGAAAGTCTCGTTGTTTGTCCTAATTCGCCGGCCCAAAGTTCAAAACCCACGACTTTTGCCGCTTCAACTCAGCGACAAAGAGGCCTCCTTCAGGCTCCCACGGACTGATCTGGACATCATCGAATGGGAACCCTCCTCGGCACAGACGAGGGAAATTAACCTTTAAGTACGCAAGCCAAGTACCTCCAGATGAAACTGAAATGGTGCATTAATAAGATTCATGGTTCAGTAGGGCTTTGAAATGCTTGATAGGAATTCGGTTAATCAGATCTCTCTCCTCTCTCTCTCTCTCTCTCTCTTCTCTAAAATCTTTCTCTCATAGTTCCTGCTTACTGCAAGGTATGAAGGTGTGTGTGTAGGTGAGTGCGTGTGTGATTGTTTGTGTAGAAAAATAAAATTCTTGTAGTTTTAAAAGGAAAGTGTCCGGTATTAGGGCTTTATGATTTAATGTCTTAAACTGCGCTTTCAAGTACGGCTGAATCAGTGTTTTCACGATTAGTGGATATTATTCGTTTACAAGAGCTATAGGGCGCGAGCAATGAACGCTGGACGAATCAGTGGCGGTCGAATCTAAACACTCGTTATCATTATGAGGCTAATTTACTTCTAGGGTGTTTTCCTACAAAAGTACTAGCAAATTAATTAATCATAATAATAATAACAATAATAAGAATGATAAATCCAATTAATAAGAACTGACAAACTAGTAATAATAGTAGTAGTAGTAGTAGTTAATGATAAATTATAACCAAGATACTCACTTCAGCGGAATGAGGGGGGGAGGTTAAAGGACTCAGGAAGAGGACCAATAAAGTTATAGTCGTAGTAATAACAAAATAATAATAATATATAAGATTTTGTGCATAAAATGATTGAAGGGGGGGGAGGGTACTTAGTTACAAAAAAAAAACAAGAACTGATAAATGAGGGATTGAGATAAGATGACAAAGCAATATAGTAATAGCAATATAATAATAAATACTATTGATAATAATAATAATAGCCAGCAACAGTAATACAAAAATATGATAAATCCAATTATAAGAAAGGAAAATCGCATATAGTATTAGCAGTAGTGTAAGATCACATCTAAAGAATCTACTCATCTCATCGGGAATGAGGGGGGGAGGTTAAAGGCCAGGAAAGAGGACAAATAGATAATAGTAGCAGTCGTATAAATACTACAATTAATAATAATAATAATAATGAATGCTACAGCCATTGATAGATAATGGATAATAGTAGGAATTATAATAGCAATAATAATAATAATATAATACTATAAGGGAATAATGATACAGAGATAATAATAGGTTTTATAAAGCTGCCTCTGACACCCCCAGTGGCCAGGTGATAGATAGACCCCAGCCAGCGTCATGGTGCAAAGGCTCTCCGGTGACGCGGTGCTCGAGGGGCAGGGTGCCAACTCCATACTCAACCCCAGCCGTCCCACACATGCCACGCTACCCTGCTTGTTTTTGTTTGGTTTTTTTGGTTTTTATGGTTTTTTTTTATTAAATATGGCAGCTTTCATTGTTATAATCATGAGAGTGTATCAACTAGTGTAGAAGACATTAAAAAAAGTATGGCGTGCAGCATGGAACACGCCAGTGCAAAACAAGCCCAGGCCGCCATGCACCCGCAACTGACCTCTGTGTGCTTTTTTTTTTGGCTTAAACTTGCTTTATATTCCAACATGAATGTGGTGTGCACTCATCTAACAGGTGAAGCATTAAAACAGCGAGACAAGTGCGAGCAGCGGAGAGACAACAACCCAGGTGAAATAAAGATGGAGGGGCGAAAGCCCAGGCCCCCGCCCACACCAAAGAAACCCACAACTAATAGGAACCGCACATGGCAGGGTAGTATGCCACAGCCGACCAGGTCCAGAAGCAGCGACGGAGGAGAGAGGGAGAGAGAGAGAGAGAGAGAGGAGAGAGAGAGAGAGAGATTTAAATGTAATCTTTTAAGGATTATTAATAATTTAATATTAATTGGTGTTGCTATCTCCTTCATGGGACCCCACCCCCAGTAATGGGGAATATTAATGGTTTTTCATGAGGATGGCGTCAGACAAAGAACGGTCATGGATTCATGACTGTGGAAGTTAAACGAGAGGAGACCAAGAGGGGTTGAATTTGGTGTATTAGTGTGAGTGGAGGGAGACAAGTTTTCCATGGAGAGGTAACTCTATAGTGAAATTTTTCCAAGGTGTACGGGGTACGGTTTCCTTGATTTCCAGTCATGAGGATGGTTTCTTGGGCGCTTAGTTAGAGCACACCAGGCGGAATACAGTTGGTATTGTTTAAATGATTATGTATATGTCACCTACCATACAAGGGAGGTGAGACAGGCGGGATGGACATCCCATAAGTTGATTGGATAGTGAGTCAGTAACGTTTCCCAGAATTTTGAACTGAAGGGCAATCCCAAATAGGTGTACATCGGTGTCGGAGGTTTTGTGGTTGCAATGTGGCATGTTTCTGAAGCGAAACCCATTTTAATAATTCCGTCCAGTTAGGTGAAATCTATGAAGTCTTTTCCTGTTCGTTGTAAGGTGGCGTTGTTGGGCATGAAGTAGCTATTTTTACGATTTGGTGTCAAGAAAGCGGGATTAGGAGCATGGAGTAAGTCAGATTCCATTAGCATTGGGAGGCTTATTGAAGAGTCTGATTTGGATATATTTATAATTCTGGAAAGGAGTTTTTGGAGAGGTTATATTAATTAGCTCTGGCCTGGAGGGGGAAGGTTTAGATAATTGGTATGAGTGCAATTTTGACTTGAATGGATGATTGATTTGTAAATATTCCAAAACAATCTCCCATGCCGTATTCTGGACAAGTGGGAAAATGGTGCAATTTATTAATTAAGGAGGTATGTTGAAGTTGTGTGAGCACTTATTTACCAGTGCGTAAGTTGAGGGCTTCTGTCAACAATAAAATCTGGTATCCAGAATCGGGGTGGTAAAAAGTTAAAAAGGGGGAACTTGTGGTGCAATAGGGGTGTTTGTGATTTAGATGAAATTTTACCACAGGCTGTCAGAGCTGCGGCTATTGTTGGGGTGTTTAACCGTGGATGCTTTTGGATTGTCGATATGAAAGGTAATTGAAATTGTTGAAGTCTTTACAAATGACGGTTCACTATCTAGCCATGGCTTTAGGATGGGTTTGGGTGAATCCATTTGATAGTTTGGGAGCTGGTTAGCCAAAAAGTAGTGGTAGAAGTGTGGTATCCAGTCCTCCTGGTGTTTTTGGTTTTTGTAGTGTAGATAATTTAATTCTTGGGGTCTATTTGTCAT
The DNA here is from genome assembly GCA_028476615.1 of Culter alburnus. Classification (NCBI taxonomy): domain Eukaryota; kingdom Metazoa; phylum Chordata; class Actinopteri; order Cypriniformes; family Xenocyprididae; genus Culter; species Culter alburnus. The sequence goes on along the minus strand of JAOTNS010003462.1, from coordinate 1,200 downwards.
TAGAATTAGTGACAATGGATCTAGTGATTTACACCAGGTGAGGGTGGTAGTGCTGGGGCATTGTAAATAAATAGTTTAATTTAGGGGAGTATGCCATTTAATTACTGAATTTGCCCATAAGGCTAGTGGTAATTAATCAGCGCTGCCAGGTATGCAGTATGTTTAAGGAATAATGGCGGTAAGTTGAGTCAAACAGGCATGACCGGCCTGGGGGGAAACCTAAGCCTAAGTATGGCTTAGTTGGGCACAAAGGCATAGGTGGTTGTCTGGGATGGCAAATCCAAGCTATTGGATGTAAGAAGTATGGCTGATTTATCCCAGTGATAGGTATCAGAGATATTTGAGAATGATCAAGAGTTAATCGTTTTGTAATGATGATGTGGGGGCTTGAAATATAGTTTCATATGTCTCAGCGTGAAGATACTTTTGTGCTGCGTTAGGGTTTGAATTCTTAATGTTGCGGTTTTGACGGACGACGCTGCAATGGTCCAGGAAAAATGGTTGATTGAATAATGAAGGGAGAGTGGGCTCCTGTCTAGTCCCCCGTGCAGTTGTCAAAGAACGTGATGTTCGATCCATTGGTGAGACATTGGGAAGGTGTGTATACAGAATTTGATTCAATTAATGAATGACTCCCCAAAACCAAACCTCTCTAATGTGGAAAAACAGGAATTTCCAAGTGACCTATCACAGCTTTCTGCATCGAGGTACTATGATGGTTTTGGTATTGAGGTGATGACTCAGTATACGTAAAAAGTCTGCGTGTGTTGTTGGATGGAGTTACCTTTGATGGAAACGGTGATCTGGATGGATTATGGTGGTGTGACTTTTTTATTCTATATGCTCGTGCTTGGCAATGATTTTATTTACATTGATTCGGGAAAATCGGACGATAACTTGACGGTGATGTGGGGCTTTATTTGGTTAAGAAGAGTGAAATGTGGCTGAGTATCCTATTGGGAGTTGCTTTTTGTTTTGATTCGGAATCATACGGATGAGAGTGGTGAAAAATGGACCAAAGTGTTGTAGAAATCCAGCCGGGAATCCGCGGGGCCTGGTGCTTTATTGTTGGACACTGCGTTTGAGAGCATTAAAAAAGTTCTGTTCTGATACGGGAGATTCACGCGTTTCTTGTGTTCGCGTTGAGGTCGGGTGCTATTGTTGAGCATGAGTCAATGTCTTTCTGATCGGGTCGTTCAG
>JAOTNS010003461.1:0-22454 GCA_028476615.1 Culter alburnus | reverse complement strand
GCAGAACTCAGCTGAGTGCTATGAACCCTCATATTGAGGGGAGTATAATCCGCTCCTAGGATCTACTCAGCACTTGATATTTGCACTGAGGAGCCTGTGCGCTAGAGAACCCTGATACAAGGGAGCACAAACCAGCCTAGGGCTGATCCTCAATGGGAGACCTCATGGAAGCCTTCACCAATGATCGGCTTAGGGAGCTAAGCACTATTACACAGACAACCCTAGCAGGGAAGCACAAAGCTCGACCTAACAGGTAGACCATACTGTGGGGCACATAACCATGGAGGCCAGAAATAATAATCATAATAGTAGTTCTATGTGAAGTAAGACTCACATAAGCTAGAGTACTTGACACAACAGTAGGACATTCATTGGTGGCCTGCAAAGGCCACCTTGAACACCTATCTTGCTGGAAGCAAGAAACATGACTTCAGTATACATGTGGAATACATAGAAATTAGCCTTATAATTTGTGACCCCCCAAAAGAAATTACAGATGTTTTGTTTTGTTAAATTGTTATTTTATTTAATTTAATGTTCTTTATTTACAACTGTTATTTACTTTCAGGTGCACACCAGTCTGTAGGGTCTGTAATGCCGCAACTCCTCTTTTACTTTTTGTATAAGAGGTAATGGAACTCTGTGTGCTGTGTGTACCGCATATGGCTGAACATTTTCCTTAAGCTGAATTTTAACGGGTTCTGTTTTAAGGGTTCCATGCTCACCAAATGCATTGTGAACTTCCTCAATGCGTTTCACCAGACCCATTGAGGATGCAGTGGATCTGCTTAGCAAATTGTTCACATTTTGTCCATGGATGACATACACTGGGAATGTGTACACACTTCCTTTATATGTGGTACTGGCTTGAAATTTCCCCACGCATTCTAGTTGACCTCCAGGACTGCACAGTGTAACATTTGTCTGCTCCAATATTCTTCATGGATTAAGCATGCTGAACGTTTTTCACACATGATGTTTGCATCTGCACAGTGTCAATTTTAAATTTAATGGTGTTTCCAATTGAAATTTTCACGGACCACTGCTCATCATTTCTTTGTGAATTTGTAACAGCACCCAGGAAATATTGTGTTTCTGTCACTTCTCTGACTGACCTGCTGTGACACATTCTTTCCCAGTGTCCCACTTTTTTACATTTGTTGCATGTTGATTTTATTGCTGGGCAGTTTTCTTGTCGTCTGTGTTTGATTTTTCCACATCTACCGCATTTTGGTTCTCCTTGGTCTTTGCCGTTTTTCTTTTTAGGTTTCCATTTCTGTTTCCCTCTGTCTGCTGCTCTTCCTTCTGCGATCTCTTGTATCGCAGCACACGCCTCCTCCTGCTGGTGAACTTGAAGCGCTACTTCTTCACACTGGCGCACAGTTTGAATAGTTTGAGCTAACGTGAGATCGGACATTAGCTGTAGTCTGCGCGACAGTTCTTTATCATGTATGCCCACGGGCGGACTGGCCATCTGGCATACCGGGCACTTTCCCGGTGGGCCGACGTGCTTTTTGGGGCCGACGGTCGCCGACCGCAAAAAAAAAAAAAAATAATAATAATAATAATAATTCTCTCGGCCCATGAAAGTGGTAGGCCTAAATCGGCGGCTCAATGCTTTTTCAATTGACACTGGGCTGCTGGCCAAAAACACTTTAGTCAAAAATATCATATAGGCTAGTTTTTTTTCCTTCTGACAGACACGGCTCATGAAACATGTAGCTCAGCGGCCCATTGGTTGTTTTCTTGATTGACACTGGACTGGCCCAATCATATCTTTGAACAGCACCATCTATAGGATTTCTGCCTGCACGCAGTTTCAGTGTGATCATGGAGAAGAAACGCAAAGGAGGTGCAGAGAAGCTGCGTGAGAGAAAAAAAACGCTGCCAAATGTGTCAAATTGACACAAATGTTTTCGGCAGTGGCAGTAGCAGCAGGGGGGGGACAAGGGGGTCAGGAATAAAAAATATAATTAATAACCACGCAATACAAACGCAAACGGGCGTTTTAAGTTTAGAAACATTTTGAGTCACCCCTCCCTTGCCTCACAGTGGTTTGGTCCACCGCGCACGTCACACTCGCTTGTGTGTAGATTCTGTAGAAGTCCGGCGGCGCCGGCGGGAGAGAATAGTTCTACAGACAGATGAGTTCCAGTAAGTCGGCTGTCAAGGCTATTTTATTCAAAAACATCGGATGAAGTGATTATTTTCTCTTGATGCTGACGGTGCTGGAGTAATTAGTCATAACAACAACAACAACAAAAAAAGATGATAACTGATGATTTTTTTCCCCGTGAGTCCGCTATTTTAGCGATTATAATGTTACCTACCTAGCTTGTTTACCATAGCTTGTTGGATATAAGTCACCCACACCAACAACAATTAACATTGTGATAAGAATATGTAAACTGTAATAAGGCTAATAGATTTACTGTTGTGTGTTGGGTTATTCTCAGTGTGTATTCATCGTATTTTGGTGACTTGGTTGTAAACAACTTCAAATAAATAATAAATAAATAAAAATTATATATATCATGAAATTATATAATTAGTAATATATAATTACATAGTCATGATATATATATATTAGAGATGAGCCGGATACTCGGCTGAAACGAGTATCCGGTACGGATAAAGCACTTCTGCCGAGTACGAGTATTATACGAGTAATACGAGTCAATATCTGTGCTCGGATTGAATGAAAATCATCATTGGGTAGCTGATTGTGTCAGCGTTCTGTGATAGGCTAGTCACAGCGCCACTCCCCTACACACATACAGATGTATTTTGTTGCTGTGTATCGCTCTGCTCACTCACAGTGAAGCCTCGTTTACACTGCACGCGTGTGCGGCGCGTTACGGCTGCGACGCGGCTACCGGAGCTGATACACGGCCACTCTAGTCAATGCTTGTGTTTACACCAGCCGCGCCGCGGCGCGTTTGAGAAGCGTCCCAGAAGCGGCTCGACGCGCCGCTTCGCCTATTTTGGACGGACGCCGCGTCCAAGACACGCAGCTCAAATACAAAATAAAGTCAAAATAATCACCCTGTGTAAACTCCCGCTCATATTTCACATCACTAGGAGGCCTGCTCTCTCTCTCTCTCTCTCTCTCTATCTCTCTCGCTCTCCCTCTTACTCACTCTCTCACACACACACACACCTGGTGTGGAAATAAAAAAATAAAAAAGAACCAAAAAAATTAAAAGTTAAAAAAGAAAGTTATGTTGTTCATTACATTTTACTTCATAATTGCACTGCATTGTTTTGTTTTCATTGTTGCAAAACTTGTTCTGTAATATAGTTTGTTTGCTATCGTGATCAAAACCATTGATCTGAAGCTCAATCTGATGCTGTCCTGTAAATATTTTTCTAATCAGCATAATCAAACAATTTCTGATCAACCCATATCAATTGCATGCTTAAAATAACATACCGGTTAAAGCCCCGCCCATTTCAAGACCAGCCCCGCCTACTTCCGGGTTAGGCCCCACCCACTCCGAGTACAGATACAGATACAGATAATTCATATGGTTAACAGATACAGATACAGATAATGCTGTACTCGCTCATCCCTATATATATATATATATATATATATATAGCCTATATAATATATAATATATATATATATATATATATATATATATATATATATAAAGCGGAAGGACGGGTGGTATTTGTGATTTTATGTGGTGGTGGGCTGGTCTGGGCCAAAATGCCAGGGCCGATTTTTGGTCCCAGTCCATCCCTGTGTATGCCCACGACTATCCGATCGCATCTATGTTCACCAAAGTCACAATGTTCTAATAAATCATAGAGAGTTCTAATAAAGGTTTCAGCCTTTTCACCCGGGCTCTGCGCTCTTTGATAAAAGCAGGCTCGCTCGTGGATCACGTTTCGTTTAGGGAAGAAATACTCGTCGCATTTTCTTAACACAACGTCGAATTTCTTCTTGTCATCCTCCTCAATAAAGGTGAATGATTTAAATATGTGTTCGGCTTCATTTCCCATGGCATAGACCTGGACTATGCCATGGGAACCTGGACTTCCCCATCTTCTTTATCCAATTTAGTAGCACTCCGAAAGCGCTGAAAACGTTGTTTCCAGTCTGCCCAGTCATTCGGACGGTCAAATGAAAAACACTCCGGGGGGTTGAATTTTGCCATACTTCCGAGGCCGTGTGCTCGTCAAGCACTTCTGTCACCATGTAAAGGTTTTAATGAAAACTCATCTTAACAGAACAGCAGAATCGTTTTATTCTCGCCTCAAGCCATGAACTCAATGTGCAGAACTACCTCCCCAGAACAACCACGTGCTCCCCTTTTCTTAAAGCAACACCCACATTACAATTACAAAATATCCATAACCAAAGACACAAATTCAGATAGGCTTCTCAGGTTACTCAACATGTTTTATTATGACAAGTTTCAAAATTAACGAATGAAATAATGATAGAAATAATGACTCTTCTGTATTAGAAAAATAAATAATAAATAAAAAAAATACCTCTGCTATATTAGCAATCCAAATTTAACAAAAATAGCTCTCACAAACTTACAAAAAATATCTATATCTTCAGTTTTCTTCTTCCTCTTCATCCTGTTTTTCTTCTTCATCCTCCTTGTTTGCCCATTTATATTTTGCTGTAGAGTTGATCTTTCCCAGAAGTTTTTTGTTGCTTAACAAATAAGCATGAAAGTTATAAAGAAATGTATATAGGCCTATCAGCTGTTACATCACAAGGTACAAAGGAAGAGCACAACGAGCTGAACTCACTGTAGACGACAGCTGAAGGTTGCTCTGCTGCTACACAAAGTATCTGTTATTCAGTTACAATCGACTGCACAAATCGTGCAAACTAATGAAAACATTATAAACAAATCGAAGTAAACAACTGTAGTTTATCCATAAGTCAGCCGCGACGCTGAGAATATAAATACCTTTATGGAATAATCCACTAACGTCTTGAGATACAATGTGATACTAATATGCTCAGTTGCACGTGCAATCGTGCATGTCTGCAAAACTCATTTATATTAATGTATGCTCTGCCTTCTGAAACCGAAAATCTCGTAACCCTTGTCAATTTAATGGCCCAATGAAAAACCATGAAACCAGGACATTTTCATCACTTATAAAAAACAACCAAGACGGCCAGGACAGGACGTGAAAACAGGACATGTCCTGGGAAAACAGGATGTTTGGTCACCCTAATAATAATAAATAATAACTAACAGTGTGAATATTAAATGTATATTGTTGCTCCCTATGCTTCTGATAGTGTGCTTAAGGAGGAAAAGGGGAATCACTCTTATTCTTGTTTTTATTCACACAGAGGTTTATATCTTCATTAGTCAAGGAGAGAGTGTGGATTGTCTGACATTGAGAACGAGGGGATAATTCAATGCTGAATCAAGGGTAAGTGCTAAACACTTTATTTGTGCCTTATTTATGAGTTTTGCATTTTTTCTTTTTTTTTTTTTTTTAAGTGAGACCACCACAGCTGAAGATACACCTGTTCTGCAACCTCTTAACTTGAACTGCAAAAACAAATGCACCTCCTACAAATAAAACTTTCCTGCACTTTCACTTCTGCTCACTGTTCCTTTTAGCATACTCTTGAAACTTGCTGTTGTGGTAACCGGGTACTGTTGGCTCTTAAATAATATTGCTTTCTGCCAAATTAATAAACATAAATATAATTATTCCTATCGCTTAGTTGCTAATTTGAATATAGGGTCCTAGAATAAAAATCTGCTACGTTATCCAGGTTTTGGAATAGAGGTGAACCAAATGATGAAATGGAATTGAGGACTGTATTGACAGATGCCTGAAATCCCACCCTGAACAACAATTCACACACGGAAAAAGGGATTTAAGATACTTTAAGTTCCACCCTTAAATGTGATATTTAATTGTTTGTTCCCTTTCATGTATTATTTTATGGAATCATTGTTGTATTATATATAAATATCCATTATGATATCAATTTTGTATATAGTCTGTAATGTATAAATGGTTTTTTCAGATGAAATTTGCTAGAAGGAAAATGTAAAATTGCCATTATATAGAAATTACATTATTCTATAATAAACTCACAATATCCAGTTTCCCATAAGGTGAATAAGGGTATATTTCACCTTTATGTAGCCTCTCTGTTTTCTCTACCATCATCCTCTCTGTTCCACCTTAAAAATGTTATTCATTCTCTTCCAATTAATTGCCATTAATACAATGGTCAAGTAATGCCTGTTTAAAGGTGTTTGAGTCTGAATGCAGAGAGTTTTGGAGAGTTTCATTTTTTCTCTGTGTCTGAACTAATAAAGCCACTTCCTGTTTAAGGTTAGCACTATTTAAAAGAAACCATGCCTGTCATTCAACCACAGCTCATCTGTGTAAACTGGATGTCTTAAGAGTGAATCATGGATTTAGAGGACATTTATGAAAATGTTGAAAACGATGATATTAAGGACACACCTACACCTCAAACACAGAATCACAGACAAGATGAAGGAAACGCTGAAAAGTGCAGTAAGTAGAAAGTTTCATTTGAAGCAGAAATGGTGTCATTCAAGTATGAGAAATATTAATTATAGTTTAAATCCTTTTTCAAATAACCATGTTTCTGCTTTTTTATAATATGATTTAACATGGAATTATTTTTTTAAAAATTTGTTTTTTTTTTTGCATATTGTACTGCATAAATGTTGCTGTCATTATCAAGGAATAGTTTTTATTATTTAAAGATAAAGCTGGATTTGTTGTTTTGGTCCTGTTTGTCAGGAGGAAGCAGGTGTTTGGTGTTGATGGCAGTGTGTCTCGGGCTCATTTGTGTTCTTCTGCTGGTCTCCATCACACTGCAGCACATCTCCAACACAGCAGAGAGAGAATCTCTGTTCAAGAGTTACAAGAACACAGTTGAAGAGCTCAATCAGACCATCAGCAGCTTACAGCACAATTACACTGATCTAATGTCTGAGAAAGACCTACTGAAGAACAGCCTCAACTCTCTGAGTCAGAAGAAACTGGAGTTAGAGACCAGAGTCGTTAATCTTACTGCTGAGAATAGCCAGTTACAGGGAAGATTTGACTCTTTGAGTCAGAAAAAAACAGAGCTACAGACTGAACTAAGGAAGTTATACGAACAAGGTTTGTACAAATGGAAGTGTATTTTAATTTGCACTTTACAAAACAAATAATAAACACAATTGTTTGTGTTTATTAAAAGGAAAGGACAGGTTTTCTATATCCAGTGAGTTGAAGAGCTGGTCTGAGAGCCGGCAGTACTGCAGGGATCATGGTGGTGATCTGGCCATTATCAACACTGAAGAGAAGCAGGTGAGTTTGTGTGAGTGTCTGTTCATGAATGAGAGGAATCACACTTACTCCTGTTTTATTCACACAGATGTTCTTATCTTCATTCATCAAGGACAGAGTGTGGATTGGTTTGACTGACATTGAGAATGAAGGCAGCATGAAATGGGTGGATAATTCACCACTGAATGAAGGGTAACTGATAAAACACAGAGAAAACAAACACACCACAGCCAGATCATTTTAGCATAACAGAAATCTTCTCTCTCTTACTTATTTTTCACTTCTTCTGTAATAAGCTCACACTGTTCTTCAGGTTTTGGTATGAATATGAGCCAAATAATGCAGGTGGAGATGAGGACTGTGTTGAACTGATGCCTTCAGGCACCATCCAGAGCTGGAATGATCTCAAATGCTCTGAGAAGAGAAAAGGGATTTGTGAGAAATAGGGTTCATCCTGTCTTGTCATATCTTTAATTGTAATAATTTTATGGAATCATTCTTATTATAATAATTTTACTTATATGTAACATACAAGACCACAAATGGAAATTTGTATAACAAAAACTTAACACCAATAACCTCTGATATGTAATTTCTCCATCACAAGCAGCTCTATGTCAATATGACCTTCTTCTAGCTGTTATCATGATCTAGTAATCTACAGAAGTCTAAAGTGTCTCATATTGCTGTAATGCACCATGTTATACTGATAATGAGTGTTTGTGAAACTGCTTTAAGTTCAAATAAAATGGTCAATAATAATTTTCACTATAGAATCCCCGCCACTTTTCATTCTTGGGAATCTGCTTTATTGCTCTACGGATATATTTCCTCCAGTCCAGCAGGGTGCAGCAGAGAGGAGGTTTATCAGACTGAAGTCATCGGAGAGGAACAGAAACATCAGATTCTGGGCACTTGCTGCTGTTTCCTGCATCATCAATACAAAGGTCCAGTTCGCCCTATGTAAGGGTGTTTGGGTCCATTTGAGTGGTCACAGATTCCTCCTATTGGCTTTAGCGACTGAGACAGATCAGACACACAATCATTTGTTATATTTAACCCACACGTTTGACCCACAGGCAGTGGATGGAGTGTTAAGTTTCATCATAGAGAGTCTAAAGTGAAAAGCAGAACACAGAAATTTCATACATTGTACTACTAGTGGCACCAAACGTTTTGTGAAATGTTAATGTTAAATCTGACAGTAACCTTTTATGTTTGACATTTTATTTGTACAGATGCTTTATCTTTTCTAAACTTTCCCTTTTATTTTTGTTATATTTATATGCTTAATTTCATTAATAATTAATATTAACATGTAAAATACATTTTTTACAATACATAATTAAAAATGTTTTATTGGATAAATGAAGTGTCATCTAGCTTCATTGTAATGGTACTGTAACGGTAATAATTAATGATACATCAAAAATATCAAATTTATAATGGCAATTACTTGGCAAATACATCACATTGAAATAGCTTGGCAGATTCTTCAGAAAACAGTATGTTTAGAAATTAACATCCAGTTAAGCACAAAACATTTGACCACACAAAAAAATCAGCTTTGTCATTTGATCCAAACATTTCAAACAAGGTATTCAGCACCCAGTCCTGCATTTATGTTTTCTTTCATTTTCTTGCATTTGTTTGGGTTGTCTCATTCTTCTTTTAAACCCTTCTGAGTTTGTGCAGGTTTTCTTGGAAACTGATGATTTTTCTGTCTTTTTTCTGTTTTTTTTGCATTGCATGGGAAGAGAGGCTGTATCTTCCTTGAAGTGTCATTTGTACAATGCCTTTTTGACAAAAGACTTCTGTCTTCTTGTTGCACGTTAACATACAGATCATTCATTTCATTTGCCTTTGATGTTCTCTGGAACCGTCTGCCATCTTTTCACAATTTCAAGAATGTCTTCTAGTTTCTGGAAGTCCAAATTTGTGTCTTGTTTCTCAATAACATATCGGCATTGTCACTTCATTCACAGAACAATGCATTTTTTCATTAATGGTCATGCCAAACAACTGTCATGCTAAAATAAGGCAGGGACATATACCATGATTTGAGAATGTGCAACAGGTACAAGAATGGGTTTCCAAAGCCGTATGATATGTTCCTCTCCCACAAAGGCTTTCCACATCGATTTCCATCTTCACCTCAGAACAGACACTGAATTGGCCTTTGTCTTGTACAGCTCTTGCATGAGCTTCCAGCTGAAGAGCAAGTTCAGGGAACACATCATCCTTATCTTTGAGTACATCCAGCAGCACCAAATGTTTGCATACTTCACCCCTCAAACCAACAGGGCAACTACAGAAGCACTCTGCTGGGCAGGTTCTGTAGAAAACTGTGGGGTCTTTTTCGGATGGCACACTATAGACATATATATCTGATGATCCAGCCTTTTTCCATCATTCTAATTACATTGTTAAATGTTTCCTTCATCTTAATGGCTACACAGTTTGCCATTCTTTCTGCTGATTGCAAATGTTTTATTGCCTGGAAGTAAGTCTCTGTCTTGCAAAGAAGGACATGAAGCAAGTCATCCAAACGGCGATTTCTTATCCCAGATAAGAATTGGTATTTTAGTCGATGGAAGAACCTGAATAAAAGAAAAACGATTTTTAGTGCCAAACAAGTGTATAATTATATTAGGAAAAGATGCATGGCAGTGAATGGTAGTAAAGGCTGTACAGCAGAAATCCCTTTAACCTAACACTATGGTCTCTGCTGCATCATGTAGCTTGAATGTTAAGTCGCTTTGGATAAAAGCATCTGCTAAATGACTTAATGTTAACCAGGGCTGTAGTGGAGAATAAACGTAAGTAAATGGAGTTTACCCACTGCTCAAATGTCAGAAATAGTTTATCCACCTGTTAAGAGTAGTGCTGGGCAGTATATCGGTTCATACCGAATACCGGTATTTATTTTTGTTATGATATGAATTTTGATGATACCGCAATACCGGTATGTGTCACTTAACCAACGTTCAGAACACGGTGCAGCCCGTCACTGTTTGAGAGCGTCCCGTTTCACTGTTGCACTGTAGTGAGAGCACAGCTGAGATCGCATCACAGCCTAAGTTAAGTCCGAAATCACCCCCTAAAGCCTCATTCACTATTCCCTACGTTATCCACTTATATTGTTCACTTGAAAGAGTGCATGAAAACGAGTGAGTGATGAATTCGGACAGCCGTTGTGTGTACATCGGCTGTACACTCGTTATTGCGGTGCATTGTGGGATTGAATGAGTGCACTCAATAACGTCCACTATGGTTTCGGACACCACTACAAATGGCTGTCTACTCAAATAATGCCCTATTTGAGGTTATAGGGGGCGATTTCGGATTCAGCCCTTGATTACAGCGGAGAATTCAAACTACCCATGGCGCGCGAGATAGAGCGGTTTCTGCCCGGAGCACCGCGATGAGATTAACAACGTTCTCCACATGGATCATATTATATAGACCAGAGCGGGCGTGTTTAAGTTTTTTATGGACCTATTCATATACTCTAGTGCTCTAAACATGAACCAGCAGCTTGTATTTGCACATATTTCATCACGTCTTTCAAATGAAATGTAACTGAACTGTACGTCTGATCACAACCGCAATGACACGATTGGTTATCTGCTACACAGAAGACGATGAAAGTTAATAAATAGACTGACAGTTCAAAGAAGAATGGGCAAAAACTTAACTGCTTTATTCTTTCTGTGATAAACTTAGGTGTGTCATTTGTTCAGAGACTGTAGTGCTTTTAAATGTACTGAAAATATCCTCAGACAGTTTAAATGTTCTTCCGCGTTTCTCCCTCATTTTGGCAGTTTGTTGTTATATAGGGTTAGATTTTTAAAATGCTTAGGGGCCCTCAACTCAACTTTTTTTTTTCCATTGTCATATTTAATATTCATGTGTCTGTAATGAGTGTGTTGCAGGTCTGTTTTATTGGTTGTTGTCTCCCCACAGCATCATTTTGTGGGGTATACAATAACAGATATACAATATATCTCATATATTGTATTGTGTAAGCATACTTGGCTTTGGATGCTACATACCATAAACATAAACATATCTGTCTGTTAAATTACAGGTGCTGTGAGGAAAAACACAGAGACACAGTCAGCCACGGACGCAGAGGTCGCCAAGCATGCAATCAGGTGGTTCAACCTGGCTGCAGATCGGGCAGCGAGGAGACGTGTCCCGCCTCCATCCACACAAATGGAAAAATAAGCAAAAACACCTTTTTATTGAACTTCTTGTCGTTCGGCAGTTAATCATTTTCTGATATTTTAGCTGTGCATAGCGCAGCATTTCATTGAAGGTGTAGCCTAATCGATAACATATTTTATGTTTGCACCGACCTAGGCCTATAAAGCACTAAATTAGGTTTTGACCACAAAATGAATGTAGAGTAGCCTCGCCAACGTAGGCTACTTAACAAAAACAGTGCAGGAACCGTGGACGAACCAGACAAATGAATCATTCAGATGATTCTTTCAAAACATAATTCTAATTCAGAATCAAGGTTCCGAATCCAGCTCGTCTACAGAGAAAACCAACATTAATTACTTTTATAACCCCCATGCTTCCTGACAGCAGGAGAAGTGACAAACCAAATGTTCCAAGAAGATAAAGAGTCTTTGATCACCAGATCAAAAGAGAAAAGAGAAACAATGCAGGCCCTTTTGGTTTCTCTAAGGGATCTAAAACTTTACAGAAGACTGTTCTGCAACTAAAACTGCATCAAAATTGTTCCAAACAATTTTAAATGGACTTATCAAACATCTTTTAACTACATACATTTTACATTGTGTCCACAAATACTACCTGTAACCAGTTTTGCTTCAGAACACTCATAATTCATGTAAATGTGATAACTCTTGAATGACTGACTGAAAGTATGCCTTATTTGGACTTGATTTAATTCTTTTCCTCTTCCTAAATCCTGGCTTGAATGAAATCTGTTTAAAATGTATCATATTCCATTTAATAGAAATTGTGGTTGAAATGGTACTCTCTGCTAAAGCAGAGACAGGAAGTAACACCTATTCATGATTGGGGGCAGAGAAAAGCCCTTTTGAAACAGGAAGATATCTGATTGGCCAAAACTCCTCTGAGGTGTGACAAACAACTAAGTTTAAATAGTCATATTGCAAGATAGGGGTCTAGTCAAGAGAACCAAGACAAAGACAAGTACCAAGAACCATGGAGTAACAAGAAGAACAGACAAGCAGCTCATTCAAGCCATCCAACTTTCACTCACTTTTCTTTTCTTTTACTAAATTTTCTTTTCCGCTGAAAGACTTGTGTTTCTAAGTTTTTCTGCAAAGTTCAACCAACGACTTCTGCCGCTTCAGCTTCAACTCCAACGACAAAGAGACTTCCTTTCATTTTTCCAGCAAGCTCAAACGTGATTGGTTTTGACCTAATCACTATCTGGACCTGAAGAGACAAATCATCGACTTGGAAAACCCTTCTCTGCACGCCGACGAGGGAAATTCACATTTAAAGTCGACTCAAGCAAATACCTCAGAGTAAAACTGAACTGGTGCATTTAAATTAATGATTCATGGTTCATTCAGGTCAGATCTTCTTAAGTGCATAATTTTGCTAGAAACTCATCATATCACTCCCTCTCTTAAAACTCTTTCTCTCTCATTTCCTTTCTTACTGCAACGTGTATGAATGAATGTGTGTTTGTGTTAGATTAGTTTGTGTTCGAATAAATAAAGTCTCTTGTAGATTTTAAAAGGAAAGTGTCTGGTATTATGTGTTTCTAAAATTGAATGTCTTAAACTGTCGATCTTAAAGTTACCATGCTTTAATCAGCGTTTTCACGGTTGTTGGATATTCATATCCGCTACAGAGCTTATTACGGCTCGAGCAAATGAACGCGGGACGACTCAGTTGCTCGGTCGTAAACTAAACAACTCTTTATAATTCCCCTATAAATTATTTCATTTGAGCTAATTTTACTTCCTAGGGTGTGTTTCCCTACAACAGAATAGGCTATAACTTTAAATAAATATATCAATTTTATATTTCCATTGAGTAGTGATTACTTTTGTACAGTAAATTGAGGTGTTGACTTGAACCTTTTCTGTTAGGCCTATTTACAATATTGTTAGGTTAAAAATACAAGGCAATGCAGATTTAAGCTTAGGCCTATATTGCTGTAGTAGCCTACATTTTATCCTATTTTACCCTACAGAAAGAACAGAAGGGATTTTGAAAATGAGATAAACGGGTCCAAAACGGACCCGGGCTAGATGAGCCAGGATTTTTTATGAGTCCATTGCGGGGGTAAGGTTTTAATCGCGGATGCAGCGCGGAGCCACGGGGGGTCCGCGATCCGCCTTCATTGCGGATAAGTCACTGCGCGCAAGTGGACGCCGATACGGGTCCGTTTCGTGGATACGTTCCCGAAGCCGCGTTACCTCCACGGCCGATCCACCGCGGAGTACTTTTGCTGAGTGGGGCAGTTATACAGGTAGATCGCGAATAGGACCATGAAGTAGCGGTGTTTTCACCTGACAAAAGAGTTAATTTTGTTCAAGCACAGAACTGCCAACTAGCAGTGAAACTGACGAAAGTCTACAAACCCATAGGTATTTATGTGGATCTTTTTAAACAATTTTTTTGTATTACAAATTTTGTATTTACTATTACAATTACTATGTAATCTCTCTCGCCCCCACTAATAGCTCGAGGAGGTGAAGGCTACGATGTCCGGTGCAACCGATACACAGACGTCCTGGTTGTGGAAAAGGTTGATTTCCCACGAAAAGAACCACCATCGAGATCCCCGAAAACTGTGGCTGAAATTCTTCAAATGGGCTCAAAGAATCCGGTAAGCTTTGTTTTTTATATATATCTTTTTTTTTTTGGTACTTTCAGTGAATCATTCAATGGCAACAACCTAATGGACTCTTTTGTGCTTCTTTATACATTTTAGGTTGCGTCTTGGTAGCATGTGCTGTGTTCATAAATGCAACTCCAGAATCTGTGTCTTATTACGGAAACATTTTAGAAACACAGACGTGCTATCTAGAAGATGCAACTGGAAAAATTAAAGCACAATTGTGGGATACCCATATTGGTGCCATTCAACTGGGTAAGACGTACAGGCTCTCAAATCTTTCTACCAGAGAGTTCAGGGGCGATGTGTATGTCACCACCACCAGGCAGAGTGAGGTGCAAGAAGTGGCCGCTTTGGAAGGCTCGAGAGCACTCATCCTAGTCGAACATCGCGTTGATGCCCTGTCCGGGACGGTGAAAAGGGTCGAAGTAAAGATCTCGCGGCGATGTGGTCATTGCAAATGTTGGCAACAGAGCTTTAAAGACAAGTCCAAGAACCATCGCTGCGAGAGATGCAACATGCTCCAAAGATCATCTACTCATGAGCCAACTGCATCAGCCAGCTTCTGCGTCTTCGCAGGTGCCGAAGAGTGAAAGGTCACTGTGTCCAATTCGGTCTTAAAGAGGTATCTTGAATCTGAAGGCGTGATGCACCTATTACAAGATTCTGAAGATGTCAAAGAACACTTTCTTGACTCAGAGTCTTATACGTTTCAAATGCAAGACGACTCTGTCGTTGCAATGATGAAAGTCGCTGAATCCACAAATTCCGATGGTAACGTAGGATCTGAGTGTTCTGAAAAAAAGTAGGCTAATATTTAATTAAATATAAATAACTAAATCGTACTTGCTTTTACTTTTATTGCTTTGATATAAGATGTATTTGAGTTTGTTTAAATTTGACTAAACTTGTTTCTATATCTTGATTGTTTGCTGGATTCAAAAGGCTATTTTTTTTGTTCATGGACATTAATAAATGAAATCAAAATTCATATCTGTTTCTTTGTCCATAATTTCACAGAATGTGAACTGCACATTACTGCAAGTTAAATCTGAGTTTACTTATTCAACTTCAAGTGTTTTGATTGTATGGTGTAGGTTAGTTTAAAAAACTTGTTTTAATAAATGTGCTTTATTTCAAAAACTTGTAGACCTAAATTGAAATTACAGTTTTCGTTGTTAAATTAGAATATATTAAATTCAAATGATGTAGCAATTCGTTAGATTATTTAACTTTTAGATTATTGAAATTTATTAGAACTTATATTTTTACAAAATGGGTAAGCCTAGTGTTCAATTTATATTTGTGCATATTAATGTCAACGTGTATGAAACAGCTAAAACAATGGACTAGGTGCACAAGATGGCGTCATTATATTCTTAGGTTTGCCTCATACAAACATTTCCAGGCTTTTTGGGAACTAGTGGAGCCTGCAGTCAACACCAAGATGCTGCGGGTCACCAACACCAAGGCTGCCTCTGCCAGCAGCTCTGAGTTTTCTCAACCAACAATGGTGTGCACGTGTACAATAATTATAATGCATTATCAGTGTTTGAAGAAGTACTTTAAAAGTATATTTTACTTTAATGAAAGTAGTAATACTATACAGTGTAGAAACACTAGTGGTGGAGGAAGTATTCAGAGACTTTAAGTAAATGTACTAATACCACCATACTCTTACTGCATTGAATATGTTTTTTTAAAGGGTTAGTTCACTCAAATGAAATTTCTGTCATTAATTTCTCACCCTCATGTTGGTTTCACACCTGTAAGTAAAAGTATATGTACTTTATGTATTAAAAGTACTGTGCGGGAAAAGCAGCAAATCCACACCTTTGTAACCATGGAATAGTACTTGAGTAAATGTGTAAATAGTAAAAAACAATGGTGTAATAGTTACATTCCACCACTGTGTATAACAGTATCTAGGCCTAACACTTTTTTTTTTTCCACAGAAACTTCAACCCATAGATGAGCTCCTGTTGTTCCTCATGCATCTGTCAGTGGGCCTGCCTCTCAGGGATCTACCAGAACGGTTTGGCATTCACCGCACCACAGCCAGCAAGATTATTGCCAGCTGGACTCACTTCCTATACAACCTGCTTGGAAGCCAACGTCTGTGGATCCCACGTGAAACTGTCAAAACTCATCTTCGACCAGAGTTTTCAGCTTTTCCTGATACACAAGAGGTGCTTGACTGCACTGAAATATTCTGCCAGACTCCATCCTCTCTCCTGTTGCAGAGTGAGGTATTTTCCAAGTACAAATCTCATGCTACATTCACGGCCATGATCGGCATGGCACCCCATGGTGCCTTTACATTTGTGTCTGGTCTGTATGCTGATTCCATGAGTAACTATGAGATCTTAAAGCTGTCTGGCATCGCAAACCTACTCACACCGGACATGGTAATCATGATGGACAAAGGGTTCCTTGTGGACAATCTGGCTCCATGCAAGGTTTACCGGCCTGCCTTTCTCCCAAGAAACACCCAAATTAAATAGAGAGGATGTCAGGCAGACTCAATCCATTGCACATCTAAGGGTCCATGTGGAGAGGTGCATCAGGAGGGTGAGAGAGAACAAACTTTTTGACAGAGACATACCACTTTCTGTGTGTGGAAGCATTGAGGAGCTATTCAATGTGGCTTGCTTCCTGGTCAACTACCAGTATACGGACCACTGGTAAAGGCATGGGCAACTCAATGATTAACTCTGGACTCATGTATTGACATTTCACCTTTTGCTTATATGGTTTAAAATTGATCAAAAAAGTGTCATTTTAGAGGTCGATACATCAGTGCATCTGTAGTTACATGCACACATTCTGTTTGATTATGTAAAGTAATGTTCTGCATGTGAATGTGTAACCTACCGGTGAGGGTGTGGCTTTGAGCTGGTAAAAACCAGAGGCTGCACCAGGACAAACATTCTCCATCCTATCCCGTGTCCAGATACAGGTTATTCCCCTGAATACCTATGATCTGATGCGGCTGGAATAGGAGCAGCTACGATTTATGTCAGACCTCTTCAAAAAGATTACAGAAACTTTATGATATTTTTCAGAATACCCAAGTGCTTCTTTTCATACAGCTGTGCACAAGAGGTTAGTGACCCATAATTAGATCCATGTTGTTGCTGATTAATGTGGGATGTGGGCATTCTAAATTATAATATTATTTTGGGGCGTAGGTCGTATTGTATCTTATCTTTTAGGCCTCATACACACAGCTGCAGAATATGGTTGTCAGTCCAGTATCAAATCTGAACCCAAAGCTCATTTCACAACCTAAAGCTAATTTAACATGAACAAGATCACAGGGACCTCCTTAGGGAAACAGCAGATATCCTGACGGAAGAACTTTGAAAATGGGATTCCACAAACACCCCAGGATAACCAACCAATGGATGAGTTTTATGATATGTACAAAATACAAAAACACACATAATCTTTCAGAGTGTCTACTGTGTGTTGTGAGTTTTTAGCCACAGAAATATTGTGGCACAAATATTAATTGGCCCAAATATTGTCCAATCCTAACAAACCATCAATGGAGCGCTTTAGTCAGCTTTCATGACTGGTTTTGTGGTCCAGGTCCACATATGTCTTCAAATGCAATTGGTCAAGCTCATAACACAATAATGGTGTCTCTGGGTGGTTGTAGGGGTATAAGTAGTGTTTGGGGTAATGGTGAGTATTTGGGTGGTGTACGGGGTGTTAGCAGGGATGTTAGTGATGTCTGGGACAGCGTAGGGTATTAGTAGTATTGGGTGGGTGTACGGGGGTTAGCAGGGATGTTAGTGAGTGTCTGGGACGGGGATTAGTAAGTATTTGGGTGGGTGTACGGGGTGTTAGCAGGGATGTTAGTGAGTGTCTGGGACAGCGTAGGGGGTATTAGTAAGTATTTGGGTGGGTGTACGGGTGTTAGCAGGATGTTAGTGTCTGGGACAGTGTAGGGGTATTAGTAGTAGTGTAGTTAGTAAGTGTGTCTGGGTGGGTGTTAGTGTATGGCAGGGCTATTCAATTACAAATTCAGTTGGGCCAGATTTTCAAACCAAGAAGGTTAGCTGGGCCAGTCATTTCAGCGGCGAAGCAGCTCGTAACGACAAATTTTAAAACCAACACAAACAAATTTATTGAAAAACATAAGGTTTATTCATTGTTTCTCTTTTAACTTTGATCAGTTTGCACAGCTCCGGTTGTAAGATGCAATCAGGGTGTGACATGGGCGTTTTTTTGCTCACCAGCCACAGTGGCTAGTGGTTTTCCAAAGTTACTAGCCACTCAGCATTTTCACTGGCCACAATTTTGATGTCGGTATATTACATTTATGATTAAAGTTGACTTTGTTATACTTAAATTACTTTATTTTGAGTCATTTTACTTGATTAAGAAGATTTAAAACCCTTTCAAACTTTTAAATGCAGATTGACCACCCAAATCAAGACTGCATTGTATATCAGCTGGTATGTACAGGTGGGCAAGAGGTGGACAATATGAGCATGGGCTAATATGAGAAATTTATTGTGTTAGGCTATATAAAAGAAAAAAAAAGCAAATTACAAAAACAGTAGTAAATTCAAATTTTTTTTTTTCAGATACAGTAGGTTTATTTAACATATAGCCTACATTTATTTAGCATTTTCTGTTGTTTGATTAACATTAATGACAGACAGGTATTTAATTGGGCTCCTGAATGCATGGACGTAACTGATGCATATCCAGTTATTACCCACCTGTTTACGTCCACTTAAGACATAACCGACTGTATTCACGTGAGATACTCCATACTGGATATTTAGACATCTGTGTGCACGTGTATTTGACTATTCAGGCGCGAGGAGAACTGATCGCGCGTGCGACAGAGACAGCGCTTCTGTTGTGTGTCGTTCAGCGCAATTCCGCCTATCCCTCCTTCACTGGATTTCATTGACAATTTTACGTTTCACTATTGAGAAAGTCATATTGATAGTAATCTAGGCTACTACCGGCACACTCTGCATTGTTTGTGTGTTGCTAGACTACGTGGTATGAATTTACGTATGAATGCACGTTTTTGGCGGGACCAGGCTGGGCCACTTGGAGGTTGCTTCGGGGCCGCATGTGGCCCGCGGGCCGCCAATGAATAGCCCTGGTGTATGGGTTATGGGTGGGTTTCACATTGCTGGTGGGTGTGGGAGTAAGTGTAGGGGTACAGGTGGGTATTTCGATGTGGGAGAATTGGTTTGGGTGAGAGGTAGTTGGTGTGAGGGGTGTGGATGGGTGTAGAGGGTATAGGAGGGTGTATGGGTGTGGGTTGGGTGAGGAAAGTGTGGTGGCAAGAGTGGGTTTGTGGGATGTGGGTGTATGGCAGTGGGAGGTTTGGGTGAGGGGGGTCAATGAGGAAGGGGGGTGTGTAGGAGTCGTAGGAGATGTAGGTGTGCACAGTGCAGCTTTTCATATAGTGATGCTGTGTTTCTGTGTGACTGTCAATCTGTTCTCTCCCCTCAGTCACCCACAACCCCTACTCCAACACAAAAAAGCTACACTTTCAGATCTTGCCTATAGTCAGCCATGCTTTTGAGAATTGTATTTAACAGTAGTGGAACCGAGTTTGAGCAATTGAGTAGTTGACTTGTGATTACTTTAGTCTGGATATTTGCCAGGAGTCGACAATAGCATGTCTTGCCTTAACTGTAAATTGTCAGAACCGATAAAAGAGTTAATGAAAAACAAATGTGAGTTTACATTCTCTATAACAAGTAGTGTTTAATTATTTTACAAACTCCAGCATCACATTATTAATTTTGTAGCTTTGGTGCTTGTGTTTATAGTTTTAAAAGAATTCCATCCTTGAAAACAACTGAAGTATATGTAAAATAGTACAAAGTGTTAAAGAAAACAAATAAAATCATAATCTGTACATACTAAATGACACAATCAGTGCTCAACGACTCAAACATTCCAGAAGTTATATTTATGTATGTGTAACTTGTCTGAATGGGAATTTAATGAATATAAACTTGTGTATCAGATTATTAAGATATTTAGATTTTTTTTCTAGTATTTTTTCATTACTGATGACATTAAAATTATTTATTATAGAAATGTGGTGTTTGTTTTATTTGTATTTAAGTCTATTCATAACCCAAACACTTGAAAAATGAAAGTTGATTATATTTGGTCATACAACTATGGTGAATGTATTTCTTCAGACAATAATTTTATCTCATTTTAGTCAGAGCATGCTACAGATTCATGCTATATTTTATGCTATAATTTATTTGTGAAACCAGTTTTTGGAACCTGTTTTAGACTCCTCTCAGATATATTATATCATTAGCAACTAGAATAATTTAAGCTGTACCATCTAGCCTGCTTGACAGTGATACTGACAAGGTTAAATTCAAGGGCAGTTTAGTAAGTGGAACAATCTGATTAATTTGTAATTTGGTAAAATAGGCTGCGTTTACACTTGGCATTAACATGCAACCTGTATACGGATGTTGTCCACATACACGTTGAAAAGACAAGTGTAAATGCACGTCTGATTGGAATGTTATCCGATCAGTGTGTCCTGGTCCAGAGGTAGTTGAGGACGCATTGTGATCGAATTTCAGTGTAATGTAAACGCAATCCAGCCATCATCTGCATTTGCAGGTCGACATCATGCAAAACGCCGCACCCTCTCTCGCGAACTGTCAGAAAAAAAGACGGAGAGCCCCCGTATGGAGACTATTGAGACTTCTACCCTTATCTTTGATTTGTAAATTGTCCCTCGACTGAAAATGCTTTTCAAAAGAAAACCCACCATTTCAGGTTGACATTGCACTGGGCCATTCTCTGCAGACTTATTTAAATATTGCGCAGGAAAGACCAATCCGATCGGTTACCTAGATAGAAAAATCAGTTGATGTTGCCAAGTGTAACGTACTGGTTCTGATTGACTGATGATCTGATCTGCTTTATCAGATCATGGTGATCGCATGTTAAAGCCAAGTGTAAAGGCAGCCATAGACACGGAGACCAGCTTGACCAGCCTGGCCAGGCTGGAAGGCCGACTTGACCAGGCTGGGAGACCCAGCTAAAACCAGCCAACAGCTTAAAAATGTGCCCAAGAATTTTTTTTACAAATGTAATAAAGTCTAGGTGCTCCTGAATGTGTCTGTGAAGTTTCAGCTCAAATACACCCCAGATTTTTTTAAATTATTTTTTTAACTGCCTATTTTGGGGCATCATTACTATGCACTGATTTACACTCGACGCCGCTCCTTTTTAAATGCTCACGCTCCCTGCCAAACGAGCTCTCGACTATATTAAGCGCATTTACAAAGTTCACACAGCTAATATAACCCTCAAATGGATCTTTACAAGATGTTCGTCATGCAGCTTCGAATTATGTGAGTAAAGTTTATTTGGATGTTAACGTTTTATCTGAGTGAATTTGAGGCTATATGCTCTGTGGCTAACGGCTAATGCTACATTGTTGGAGAGATTTATAAAGAATGAAGTTGTGTTTATGCTATACAGACTGCAAGTTTTAAAATGAAAATAGCGATGGCTCTCTTGTCTCTGTGAATACAGTAAGAAACGATGGTAACTTTAACCACATTTAACAGTATATTAGCAACATGCTAATGAAACATGGAAAGACAATTTACAAATATCACTAAAAATATCAGATATCATGGATCATGTCAGTTATTATTGCTCCATCTGCCATTTTTCGCTATTGTTCTTGCCTGATTACCTAGTCTGATGATTAAGCTGTGCACAGACGTCCTCCCCTTGTGAATGCCTTGAATGAGCTGGCATATGCAAATATTAATACATACATATTAATGATCCGACTGTTACGTACAGTCGGTGTTTGTTGAGATTCGCCTGTTTTTTCGGAGGTCGTTTTAAAACAAATGGATTTTATATAAGAAGGAGGAAACAAGAGTTTGAGACTCACTGATGTCATTTCCATGTACTGAACTCTTGTTATTTAACTATGCCGAGGTAAATTCAATTTTTTGAATCTAGGGCACCTTTAACTGTTTTTTTTCAGCAGGGTGACTGGGACAAGACAAATCTGGGACAAACGCACCAAAGGCTGATCAGAATGCAGTGCCTCGATGACGCATGAGAAGTCAGCAGGACGAGATATTGACACATTTTCTCAAGTGATTGTGAACATATAGTGCGAACATTCTAAATAAAATGTACAATAAAGAAATAAATATAACACTAATGCAAACAATCACATTAATACAGAGAAACGATGAACTCAAGTACCATCATTTTACATATTTGT
>JAOTNS010003460.1:0-19536 GCA_028476615.1 Culter alburnus | reverse complement strand
TAAGAAAGCTTTACATGTGAACTTTTAAACTTTTGACTATTTTGGGGAAAATTATAAAAATTAAAATTGGTAATACACAATGGAAAAAAAAATGTATACATAAAAAGATTTAAAAAAAATAAAAGGTATAGGTCTGGTATAAACAGAAAATCAATTTTGGAAGTAACTGATGCTTCAACGATTACATTGTTACGCCAGTAGGTGGCGACATGTGACTTAAAAAAATGTATTAATTCATTCAAAATAATTAAATATAGGCTAGAGCTCTAAATATAGACCTCTAAAGACGTATAGACCCTTTTCCATTTCCGGGTTTCTCGGAAGCGGAAGTGTATATGGGTAAAATTCTATAGCGGTGAATGAGAAATACATTAAATATATTTTTGTGTTCCCATGTTCTCAAATAGCAAAAGAAAAACTCCACAATAGTGTTTTCACAACTTTCAAAAAGAGGAAAAAATAGAGATCGATGATAACGGCAGTCAGAAGAGAGAAAGATGTCAACAAAGTTTGACGGCTTGGGTTGAAAACGATTGTGTGATTCTCAATTTATCCAGAATCGTGCAGCTCTAATTTATAGTTAATTTTAAAATAAATAATAGAATGCAGAATATGTTCATAAATTGTTAAACTCTGATTTGTGTGTGTATTAGGCCTCTTTGATATTTGTACACTTTTGTTGTTGTTTATATGACAAAAATGCAGTGGAACCATTTTTTAAACAAAAATATGTTTATTAAAGGTGCAATATGTAAGGTTTTTTTGCAAACCATATTTTTTTCACTTGAGTACTTACAATATCCCAAATGTTTCCAACTATTGTAATCGTTAGAAAATTGCAATTTTAACCAAGGCTCCGGGACGTGTGAGGAGTCGCCTGTCAATTGCGCATACCCGCGTTACCTCGGTTTTGGTTTATTTTGTAGAAACATGGAAACCAAAGACGCTTTAATATATTACACATTTAATAGACAAGGGAACAACTGTTTAGATATATTTATAGACAGAAAACTAATTATTGTTATATAGCTCAACACGTTTAGTCTTATAGTTTAAATTTTGCGAGTACCATGCTTTACCATGCCTCAGAGAAAAACACTATTTTGTGAAGTAGCTAACATAGCATAATCAGATGCAGCTTTATTTTCAGTAATAGTAATACAGAATTTTCTCCATCATACAATATGTTTTAAAATAATTGCATGCCATTTATCAACACAAGACATCCAGCATTAATATGATATTATCGATCTATCTTACTGCAGTGTGCAACAGTGTCTCACAGCAGCCGCTGAGCGAGCGCACAGAGTAACGTTATAACATCATTTTCAACACACTCAAATTTATCTAATATGATAAACAGAGCTGCGTTACCTCATACTCATGACTGTAAAAGCGGAAGCGGCGCCGGCGACTGTGGCATAATAAAAGTTCTGCTGCTCGTGAGACGTGTGTTGCGCAATCGCTCCAGCGGCCTCATTCAGCTCCCACAACACTCGGTCCTGCTCTGCTTCATACTACAGTAACGTTAATGATCGCATCCATGAACATGATTTCTTCACGAGTCCTATCCCAATTATTTCCACCGGCTGTGATGTGAAGACCACATGTCCCAGATTCTGCGCTCAAACTTGCCCTCATCAAGCTACACCTTTGTTTTGAACAGGCCTCTAGCGACCTTAGTGGACATAAATATTACATACTGCACCTTTAATAGATCGCCTAGTTTATTAAAATACTAAAACAGGGCGAAAAATAACAAATGTGCACTGTTGCCCTTCACTGTCAATAAATACAAAGAAAAGAGATATGGGTGAAAAAACCCTCCTGTCCCAGAACTACCAACACTTTATTAGGTAAAATTTAACATATTTATTGAATATGGTGGGGAAAAATCAAAGAGTTGCTAAAAAAATGGGTAGCAACAACTTCAGAAAGGTACTGTCAAAATAACAAACAAGAACAAACTGTAGTATGTTTGGCCTGACTAATGTAATGTATTAAGTCATATTTATGCCCCAATAATATGCATAATTAAGCCAATAATGAAGTATAGCCTATGTGGTATTTCAGAGTTCATGATTTGGATCGACCAGGGCGGTGATTTTTGTCACTTTCTGGTGGTATTTTTGTAACAACATTGATGGTAATCATATTGTATTCATTCTGTACTTTTATTTAACTCTCGTTATTGTTAAGGTGTGGTAATTAATTCATTTATGGACCAGTCAGTCTTGAAAAGGCGGCAAATGCATCGCGCATGCGCACATAGTTGCGTTGAAAGCACGAAGAGCAAAATGTTATTAGAAAAGAAACGCGCTTCTATCAGCATTTAACAGCTGTTAAAATATTAACTGATACAAATGCAAACAAAAACAATGGTCATCATGTAAAGGGAAAGAAGAACTAAAAAAGAGGAAGACTGGGATGAAGAGGAAGAGCCATTAAATAATAATAAAAAACACAACAAACTGTTCGCTCAAGTTTTCTAGTCAAATATCACAGTGGTCGCCAAAGTCAACAAAATGAACTCGCGAGGGCACTTTTACAATTTTAGAGGAGTTGAGAAGGAGTAGCTGATAAGAAAGAGACTTTAATAAATAAAATAACTGACAAAACGTACTCAATATTTTAGTTTTGCATTGTAGCTTTGACAACAAAATACGATACACTGTATCAGACAGGTTATTCGTCTATATAATGTATTGCGATTGAAACATTCCTAACACATCAATATAATAATAATAATATTAATAAACACTAATTTATTTAATCGATTCTAATGTAATGAATGATGGCGGCGGCGGCACGCATGCGCACAAGAGTAGTGCGCTGGTGGTCCGGTAAAAAAAGAGAACTAAAAAACACCCACATATAGAAAAGCTCTGTGATTGGACGAAATCAACATTTCAAACCAAGACGGAGCTCGCTGATTGGTTATAACGCTGGACCGTAGCGCGCTATCGCTGAAGTGGGCATCATTGTGTTTTCCCTCCGTTTCAAGCGAAAAGAGAAGAAGCTCGTCTGACGATATGGTAAAATAAGTTTTTAATTGCCTAATTTCTCAAATAAATCCTTGCTCGGACCGATGTGCTTTGTGTAAACCGTAATTGTGCAGTGCTTTAATTCCGTGCACGTGATGGCTTTTAATAAGCTCGTAGTGTTTGTGGGTTTGCAGTGTTTTGGTAAAAGAGCGCCGACCATGGGAATGAAGTGAATTTGGTGTATTATTCTGCTAAATTAATCAGAGAGCCAGAAAATGTGTGTTCATTTAATATTTAGATTGCAGGACAAAGTTTCCTGGCTTTATAGCGCATAAACACATTATGACTGGCTGGTGGAATAATTTTAAGTTGGTAGAGTAGAGATAACATCGTGTTTATAAATAATAATTATATTCTTATGTTTTTTTGCTAACTCTTGGTGCAAATAAAAACTTAAGGGGCTCAATCTATTTAAAAAAAAAATGAAAAAAGGATCTGAGCAAAAATGATTACTATCTTTTTTTTTTATTTTTTGATCACTCCATTACTGAAAATGGTCTATAACAATACAAATTGCCTATATAACTCATAAAATGATTCAAATTCACCAGTGTTTCTCCCTTTTTTGTGTTGCATTGATTTGAAGAAAAGTTGCCTCATTTACATTGAGCACAATGTAATTTCAGTGAGACTTTTGAGTAAGAAATCCTTTTTTCTTGTGCTTACGCAGGCAGGAGGAAAGGCTGGAAAGGACAGCGGAAAAAGCCAAGGCGAAAGCAGTCTCCAGATCACAAAGAGCTGGTCTGCAGGTACGTATTCCTCTGCCAGAGAAGGAAAAAAATGCACTGATGTTAAATTTAACTGTATTACGTTGACCATTTCTTTGGTTTATGCGTTTCAGTTCCCGTAGGTCGTATCCACAGGCACCTGAAGACCCGAACCACCAGCCACGGTCGCGTTGGAGCCACAGCAGCCGTGTACAGCGCAGCTATCTGGAGTACCTGACTGCTGAGGTAATGCTTTTATTTTAGCACAGTTTGTTAAACAAGCCTGTGGATGTCATAGTGGCAGGTTGTTGGCTGGCTGTGATTTATTATACATGAATCGTTTCCAGTGCATCTGTAAAGCAAATACAACCACGTTCAAACCAGTGCTTGTAATATTGGCAGGTATTGGAGTTGGCTGGAAATGCCTCCAAGGATCTGAAGGTGAAGCGTATCATCCAAGGCATTTACAGCTGGCCATCCGTGGTGACGAGGAGTTGGACTCGCTTATCAAAGCCACCATTGCCGGCGGAGGTGAGTTTTATTTGCATAACACGGGATTTTTCAAGTGTTGTAGTTTTGGTGCTAATATTTCTTTCTGTCTTTCCCTGCAGGTGTGATTCCACACATCCACAAGTCTCTGATGGAAAGAAGGGCCAGCAGAAAACTGTATAAGATGCATTGATGTTCGACTCTGTCCTTGTATAGTAACGGCAATCAGCATTGAGAAAGCAGTGGTTTTTGTGTTATGTTTCCCCATTTTGTTTGGTATGTTTGTAAGTGTAGTTTAACATGACCGCGGTTAGAGTTGATGTACTGTGTCCATGATTATAATGGGGGGGCTGTTAGTATTCTGGGGTAAAGGAAAACTAATTTGCCTTTTGTTTAGTTGGGTTAAGGCAGAGGTTCAACCTGCTCCTGGGTACCCACTGTCCTGCAATTTCCAACCTACTTCAGCACAACTGCCTGTGTGTTTTCAAGCGAGCTTGATTAGCCGCTTCAGGTGTGTTTGATTAGGGTCAGGACTGAACTCTGCAGGGCAGTGGCTCTCCAGGAGCAGGGTGAAGACCTCTGGGTTAAGGAATAGGTTCTGGGGTTTTGTGAGGTGTGGGTTTCATTATGGCTTTTTAAAGTCTTGTTTTATACAATAAAATACTTTCTTTTTTTTTCTAAATGTTATGCATTTCTGTGATTTTTAATTGATACATATTCCTCATATTAGCTTTATACTGTGATAATTGCTGTAAGCGATATGATAAATGAATACCAAAGCTGCAAGTAATACTTTCAATTTTAAAATATGCACACGTTCCCTCTTTCATATGTCTGATATCTCGAAAACAAAATGTTTTGTCTTTGTTCAATTATGAATGACAAGAATCATGTAAAATGATAGCGCTTTTTATTCAAAACTGCGTAATTTCATTAAGTTCAACAGTTTCCATCGCTGATATTACTGTCGGTATTTATCATTATATCGCAAAACAGTTGTCAAATATAAATATTTAACTACTTGCATCTTCCACGCACTCTTTCACCATTAAAACTAAAGCCTTTTCTGTAAAAACGTGAGCCTCGCCACCTTTCGTTTTGACATTGGCGAGTGCTAGAAACATTTTTTAAGCTACATCCCATGGTATATATCTTTTGAAACAGAAAGTACATAGAAATTACTTCAGGATGGGTGCTGTCAATTTACTTAAAAATATATTTAAAAGCACTTGGGTAAAAGTATTAAAGCAACTTTTCCCAATGTATCAGTAGGCCTAGCTGATTTATAATTATTTTACATTTAATTATAGTTGATAATCAGCTAATTGTTTCTTTAACAAATATTTAACAAAAGTTGTAGCCATAACATGACTTTATTGTCTGTTTTAAATAAAAGTAACATTAAAAAGTGAAGTAGGATGGAAAAAAACATTTAATAAGAGAGAACAATTTGTCATAATGACATGCAAAATATATTATTTGTATTTTGATAGTATGAAACTAAAATTGTAAGGAATAAGTAAGATTAAATGTGTAACAGTTCAGTATGATATATTAAAGTACTGTTCAAAAGTTATTAGAATGTTTTTAAAAGAAGTCATGATCACCAAGGCTAAATTTAATTTTTATATCAAAAATACAGTAAAATTGTGAAATTTCTTATAATTTAAAATAACTTTTCTATTTGAATACATTTTAAAATGTAATTCATTCCTGTGAATTTTCAGCATCATTCTGATAGGCTGATCAAGAAACATTTATTATTGTTATCAATGCTGAAAACAGCTGTGCTGATTATTATTTTGTGGAAACTGATACATGTTTTTCAGGATTCTTTGATGGTCTGGAAAGTTGAAATGAACAGCATTTAGTTGCAATAAAATAGTTTTTTAAGATTATAAATGTAATTTATGTCACTTTTGAATCATTTTATTAAATCCTTGCTGAATAAAAGTATTAATTTCTTTCAAAAAAAAAAAAAAAAAAAAAATGAAGCTCTTACCCCTGAAAGAAAAAATAAGCAGTGTAGTCAAATAGAAAATGATTATTTATACACTCCTCTTGTACACAGACATGAACTAAATAGAACTTTTACAAGATTTACAAACATATTTAAATAATTCATCAAAACAATAAAAAAGATCACATTTGTTATTGCACTTCACCCTGTATTCACAAATGTAAAGATGTAAACAAAGCCTAAGACGCAACGCCTTGACTAACAGGCAGAAATGAAGTTTTGTTGGCGGTCTCTCCTCTCACTGTGTGCTGTAGTAGTGAGAGTGGTACGGCGGGTACGGCGGCATCATGGAAGGGTTGCTGGGATGGACAGGAAGACTCTGTAGGGTGCTGTACTGATACAGGGCCTCCACAGATAGGCTCGGCAGGCTTCCGGCGGTGGCAGGACCGTAGTGGAATCCGGAGCCGTAAGGTGCTGGCTCTCCTGGACCCCGGGTAGAAGCTGGGATACGGAGCGGCACGGAAACTGTGCAGGTCGGAGTAATGCATCATATGCGAGGCCACCTTGGCCTGGCAGGCGTGAGCGAGGCTGTCCTGAACGGTCCGTTTCAGCTTCATGCGTCGGTTCTGGAACCAGTTTCTGATCTGATGGAGAGAAGGATAACGTGAGTTCACAAATCACTTAAATCACATTATTGAAAAGCAATTTAATAAGGTCCCATTATTAGTTAACGTTAACTAACTAACAATGAGCAAAAATTGTTACAGTATTTATTCATTCTTGTTAATATTAGTTAATAAAAATACAGCTGTTCATTGTTAGTACATGTTAGCTGTCCATTAAATAATATGGTAACACTTAAAAGGAAAAGTTTATAGACCGTGTTGTTCGCGTACAACGTTGTCAAAATCCCGTTCAAACGGATCCGCGAAAACGACTAAAAAACGCTGTATTCTGCTGCCAGGCCAGTAGGTGGCGATGTCGTTTTGTAAAGAAACACTAAGTGTCTATTGATGGAACACGTAATACGCGTATATTGTTTAAAAAACGTGCACTTTGAATTGCGTTTTCAAAAGTTTGCATTTTCAGGCCCCCAAAAAACCATTGTCATGTAAATGTACAGAGCCCGCCATGACATGCAAGAAAAAAAAATTAAATCGTGCGCATTATTTACTAATTCATTCCCTCGATTTACTAAATTCTGCACGATTTATAAATTGAGGGAGCGAAATAGTAAATTGTGTGCATGTTTTAGTAAATCGAGGGAACGACTAGTAAATTGTGCGCATGATTTAGCCTACTATTTTTTCCTGCATATAAATTAACGCCCAAAACACTGTTATTTATTTGAAAACGGGGTTGTGTAAATGGCCCTAAGTTCACAGTGCATTAACTAATGTTAACACATACAACTGTTAATAATGCATTAGTGAAAGTTTAAATTAGGGTATGTTTACATAACAATGATGTACTAAAAACGGAATATTCGACAATGTCGTCAAAATGATCCTCCTTCACACGGACCGTGAATATGATTAAAAAGCCTGTATTATGCTTTCAGGCCAGTAGTTGGCGATGTCACTTTGTAAAAAACACTATACGTGCCGATAGACTGAAAACATAATACGCATGCGCATGACGTCACCGTCACGTTTTTTAGTTACATGAAGATAGTAACTGTACGTTTTCAAAAACGTGCACTTGAAAACCCATTTTCAAAAGCTGCATTTCAGGTCACTAAAACGCATTGTTGTGTTTTTTGTTTTAGTTGAACACATGATAATGACGTTTGGGGGCCTAAAAATGCACATTTTTGTAAATGGGTTTCAAAGTGTACTTTTGAAAACAATACAGTTATTGCCTCGTGTAAACTACAAAAACAAATTTGTTAAAAAGTGTTTCTTTACAAAGTGACATCGCCATCTACTGGCCTGGCGGCATAATACAGCTTTTTTTTTTAACTACAATTTTATCAAAATTATCACACGTTTAAACATTTAAAATTTCCATTATATTACAGTGTTTTTAATCATTTTATCAAATTATTAGTTCACCAAAAATGAAAATAATGTCATTAATACTCACTCTCATGTCGTTCTAACATTAATTTGTGTTTGGAACACAAATTAAGATATTTTTGATAAAATATCTTAGAGGAAGTACCATTGCTGTCTATGCAGGCCTCACGGAGCCATCGGATTTTATCAAAAATATCTTAATTTGTGTTCGAAGATGAATGAAAGTCTTATGGATGTAGAACGTCATGAGGGTGATAATTAATGACATTATTTCATTTTTGGGGAACTAACCCTTTAATACAGTGTTTTAATCGTTTTAATTGTTTGACAATGGTTTTGACTTTCTTTTTTAGTACATCGCGTAAACGTACCTGAGATTAATAAATGCTTTAGAAGTATTTTTCATTGTTAGGTCATGTTAACTAATGTAGTAAATTAACAAATGGAACCTTAATGTAAAGTGTTATCAAATTAAAAATAAATAAATAAATCGACCTCATACCTGTTTATCAGACAGATTTAGTCTTTTGCAGAGCTCAGCTTTGTCCTGGGCTCCCAGATAAGCATTTCTCTTGAAGGCTTTCTCCAGACTGTGATTGCTCGGCGGTGAAAGCCGTTCGGGGTCTGCGGCCAGTAGAGGGCGATGCAGATGGAGCCGGTTCTTTGAGGGCCCAGGTGAGAGAGAACGCCCACCCTCGCTCTCGTACCCTGACGTCTCCTCCTCCTCTGTGCTGCTGCTGAAACCTGGCTCTGATGCTACGAGAAAACAAAGACAAATTCATATAAAGATTAAAATTGGAGGTCAGGTCACAAAAAACAACTATGCAAGAGAGAAAGAGACATTTGTATTTAAATTGAAAATGCTCAACTGAAAAATAAATACTATTAGGAAATTTAGGGGGGAAAAAACTAAATTAAATTAAAGTAGATCCTATGCAAACTGTAAATTTGTAATTAAATACAAACGGCATTCAAATTATATATATATTATATATATATATATATATGAAATAATATATATAATGAAAGGCTTTAAACTTATTATTTATTATTATAACAGTATTTTAATAGTACTTTTAACCATGTTAAACAATATTTCTACTATTTTAACTACTAATTCAATAAAAAAAATAACATTGATTATTTAAAATGTAAAATAACTGTTTTTATTTTAATATATTTTAAAATGTAATTTATTCCTCTGTTGGCAAACCTTACTTCTATGCTTATTTTGTAACGATAACATGATGATTCGGAAAACATGGAAAATCAGGAGAAATGTACGGAGCCAGTTCATTTATACTATTTTACTCTTAATTAAATTAAAAAATTAAATAAAATGATAGATTTTTATTTTATTTATTATTTTTAGATCTGTATTTACAATAACTTTTTACATTACTTTTACTTTCAACCAGAATTATATACGATTACTGTAATTATATGAAAAACAAAATAAAACCCCAATAGCATTTTTTCATGATTTAATGTAAATGATGTAAAAAATGCTATTGGGGTTTATTTTGTTTTCATATAATTAACAGTAAAATCGTATAAATAATTCTGGTGAAAGTAAAAGTAAATGTAAAAGTTATTGTAAAATACAGATCTAAAAATAAATAAATAAAAATAAAAATACTATTTTATTTAATTTTTAATTTAATTAAGAGTAAAATAGTATAAATGAACTGGCTCCGTACATTCTCCTGATTTTCCATGTTTTCGAATCATCATGTATCGTTACAAAAATAAAGCATAGAAGTAAAGGTTTGCCAACAGAGGAATAAATTACATTTTAAAATATATTAAAATAAAAACAGTTATTTACATTTTAAATAATCAATGTTATTTTTATTGAATTAGTAGTTAAAAATAGTAGAAATATTGTTAACATGGTTAAAAGTACTATTAAAATACTGTTATAATAATAAAATAATAAGTTTAAAGCCATTTCATTATATATATATATATTTATATATATATATATATATATATATATATATATAATTGAATGCAGTTTGTATTTAAATTACAAATTTACAGTTTGCATAGGATCTACTTTAATTTAATTTAGTTTTTTCCCCCCTAAATTTCCTAATAGTATTTATTTTTCAGTTGAGCATTTTCAATTTAAATACAAATGTCTCTTTCTCTCTTGCATAGTTGTTTTTTGTGACCTGACCTCCAATTTTAATCTTTATATGAATTTGTCTTTGTTTTCTCGTAGCATCAGAGCCAGGTTTCAGCAGCAGCACAGAGGAGGAGGAGACGTCAGGGTACGAGAGCGAGGGTGGGCGTTCTCTCTCACCTGGGGCCCTCAAAGAACCGGCTCCATCTGCATCGCCTCTACTGGCCGCAGACCCCGAACGGCTTTCACCGCCGAGCAGATCAACAGTCTGGAGAAAGCCTTCAAGAGAAATGCTTATCTGGGAGCCCAGGACAAAGCTGAGCTCTGCAAAAGACTAAATCTGTCTGATAAACAGGTATGAGGTCGATTTATTTATTTATTTTTAATTTGATAACACTTTACATTAAGGTTCCATTTGTTAATTTACTACATTAGTTAACATGACCTAACAATGAAAAATACTTCTAAAGCATTTATTAATCTCAGGGTACGTTTACGCGATGTACTAAAAAAGAAAAGTCAAAACCATTGTCAAAACAAATTAAAACGATTAAAAACACTGTATTAAAGGGTTAGTTCACCCAAAAATGAAAATAATGTCATTAATTATTCACCCTCATGACGTTCTACATCCATAAGACTTTCATTCATCTTCGGAACACAAATTAAGATATTTTTGATAAAATCCGATGGCTCCGTGAGGCCTGCATAGACAGCAATGGTACTTCCTCTAAGATATTTTATCAAAAATATCTTAATTTGTGTTCCAAACACAAATTAATGTTAGAACGACATGAGAGTGAGTAATTAATGACATTATTTTCATTTTTGGGTGAACTAATAATTTGATAAAATGATTAAAAACACTGTAATATAATGGAAAATTTTAAATGTTTAAACGTGTGATAATTTTTGATAAAATTGTAGTTAAAAAAAAAAAGCTGTATTATGCCGCCAGGCCAGTAGATGGCGATGTCACTTTGTAAAGAAACACTTTTTAACAAATTTGTTTTTGTAGTTTACACGGAGGCAATAACTGTATTGTTTTCAAAAAGTACACTTTGAAACCCATTTACAAAAATGTGCATTTTTAGGCCCCCAAAACGTCATTATCATGTGTTCAACTAAAAACAAAAAACACAACAATGCGTTTTAGTGACCTGAAAATGCAAGCTTTTGAAAATGGGTTTCAAAGTGCACGTTTTTGAAAACGATACAGTTACTATCTTCATGTAAACTAAAAAACGTGACGGTGACGTCATGCGCATGCGTATTATGTTTTCAGTCTATCGGCACGTATAGTGTTTCTTACAAAGTGACATCGCCAACTACTGGCCTGAAAGCATAATACAGGCTTTTTAATCATATTCACGGTCCGTGTGAAGGAGGATCATTTTGACGACATTGTCGAATATTCCGTTTTTAGTACATCATTGTTATGTAAACATACCCTAATTTAAACTTTCACTAATGCATTATTAACAGTTGTATGTGTTAACATTAGTTAATGCACTGTGAACTTAGGGGCCATTTACACAACACCGTTTTCAAATAAATAACAGTGTTTTGGGCGTTAATTTATATGCAGGAAAAAAATAGTAGGCTAAATCATGCGCACAATTTACTAAGTCGTTCCCTCGATTTACTAAAACATGCACACAATTTACTATTTCGCTCCCTCAATTTATAAATCGTGCAGAATTTAGTAAATCGAGGGAATGAATTAGTAAATAATGCGCACGATTTAATTTTTTTTTCTTGCATGTCATGGCGGGGCTCTGTACATTTACATGACAATGGTGTTTTGGGGGCCTGAAAATGCAAACTTTTGAAAACGCAATTCAAAGTGCACGTTTTTTAAAACAATATACGCGTATTACGTGTTCCATCAATAGACACGTAGTGTTTCTTTACAAAACGACATCGCCACCTACTGGCCTGGCAGCAGAATACAGCGTTTTTAGTCGTTTTCGCGGATCCGTTTGAACGGGATTTTGACAACGTTGTACGCGAACAACACGGTCTATAAACTTTTCCTTTTAAGTGTTACCATATTATTTAATGGACAGCTAACATGTACTAACAATGAACAGCTGTATTTTTATTAACTAATATTAACAAAGAATGAATAAATACTGTAACAAATGTTTTGCTCATTGTTAGTTAGTTAACGTTAACTAATAATGGGACCTTATTAAATTGCTTTTCAATAATGTGATTTAAGTGATTTGTGAACTCACGTTATCCTTCTCTCCATCAGATCAGAAACTGGTTCCAGAACCGACGCATGAAGCTGAAACGGACCGTTCAGGACAGCCTCGCTCACGCCTGCCAGGCCAAGGTGGCCTCGCATATGATGCATTACTCCGACCTGCACAGTTTCCGTGCCGCTCCGTATCCCAGCTTCTACCCGGGGGTCCAGGAGAGCCAGGCACCTTACGGCTCCGGATTCCACTACGGTCCTGCCACCGCCGGAAGCCTGCCGAGCCTATCTGTGGAGGCCCTGTATCAGTACAGCACCCTACAGAGTCTTCCTGTCCATCCCAGCAACCCTTCCATGATGCCGCCGTACCCGCCGTACCACTCTCACTACTACAGCACACAGTGAGAGGAGAGACCGCCAACAAAACTTCATTTCTGCCTGTTAGTCAAGGCGTTGCGTCTTAGGCTTTGTTTACATCTTTACATTTGTGAATACAGGGTGAAGTGCAATAACAAATGTGATCTTTTTTATTGTTTTGATGAATTATTTAAATATGTTTGTAAATCTTGTAAAAGTTCTATTTAGTTCATGTCTGTGTACAAGAGGAGTGTATAAATAAATCATTTTCTATTTGACTACACTGCTTATGTTTTCTTTCAAGGGGTAAGAGCTTCATTTTTTTTTTTTTTTTTTTTGAAAGAAATTAATACTTTTATTCAGCAAGGATTTAATAAAATGATTCAAAAGTGACATAAATTACATTTATAATCTTAAAAAACTATTTTATTGCAACTAAATGCTGTTCATTTCAACTTTCCAGACCATCAAAGAATCCTGAAAAACATGTATCAGTTTCCACAAAATAATAATCAGCACAGCTGTTTTCAGCATTGATAACAATAATAAATGTTTCTTGATCAGCCTATCAGAATGATGCTGAAAATTCACAGGAATGAATTACATTTTAAAATGTATTCAAATAGAAAAGTTATTTTAAATTATAAGAATATTTCACAATTTTACTGTATTTTTGATATAAAAAATTAAATTTAGCCTTGGTGAGCATGAGACTTCTTTTAAAAACATTCTAATAACTTTTGAACAGTACTTTAATATATCATACTGAACTGTTACACATTTAATCTTACTTATTCCGTACAATTTTAGTTTCATACTATCAAAATACAAATAATATATTTTGCATGTCATTATGACAAATTGTTCTCTCTTATTAAATGTTTTTTTCCATCCTACTTCACTTTTTAATGTTACTTTTATTTAAAACAGACAATAAAAGTCATGTTATGGCTACAAACTTTTGTTAAATAATTTGTTAAAGAAACAATTAGCTGATTATCAACTATAATTAAATGTAAAATAATTATAAAATCAGCTAGGCCTACTGATACATTGGGAAAAGTTGCTTTAATACTTTTACCCAAGTGCTTTTAAAATATATTTTTAAAGTAAAATTGACAGCACCCATCCTGAAGTAATTTCTATGTACTTTCTGTTTCAAAAGATATATACCATGGGAATGTAGCTTAAAAAAATGTTTCTAGCACTCGCCAATGTCAAAACGAAAGGTGGCGAGGCTCACGGTTTACAGAAAAGGCTTTAGTTTTAATGGTGAAAGAGTGCGTGGAAAGATGCAAGTAGTTAAATATTTAATATTTGACAACTGTTTTGCGATATAAATGATAAAATACCGACAGTAATATCAGCGATGGAAACTGTTGAACTTAATGAAATTACGCAGTTTTGAATAAAAGCGCTATCATTTTACATGATCTTGTCATTCATAATTGAACAAAGACAAGAAACATTTTGTTTTCGAGATATCAGACATATGAAAGAGGGAACGTGTGCATATTTTAAAATTGAAAGTATTACTTGCAGCTTTGGTATTCATTTATCAATATATCGCTTACAGCAATTATCACAGTATAAAGCTAATATGAGGAATATGTATCAAATTAAAAATCACAGAAATGCATAACATTTAGAAAAAAAAAAGAAAGTATTTTATTGTATAAAACAAGACTTTAAAAAGCCAATAATGAAACCCACACCTCACAAAACCCCAGAACCTATTCCTTAACCCAGAGGTCTTCAACCCTGCTCCTGGAGAGCCACTGCCCTGCAGAGTTCAGTCCTGACCCTAATCAAACACACCTGAAGCGGCTAATCAAGCTCGCTTGAAAACACACAGGCAGTTGTGCTGAAGTAGGTTGGAAATTGCAGGACAGTGGGTACCCAGGAGCAGGGTTGAAGACCTCTGCCTTAACCCAACTAAACAAAAAGGCAAATTAGTTTTCCTTTACCCCAGAATACGTAACAGCCCCCCCATTATAATCATGGACACAGTACATCAAACTCTAACCGCGGTCATGTTAAACTACACTTACAAAACATAACCAAACAAAATGGGGAAACATAACACAAAAACCACTGCTTTCTCAATGCTGATTGCCGTTACTATACAAGGACAGAGTCGAACATCAATGCATCTTATACAGTTTTCTGCTGGCCCTTCTTTCCAATCAGAGACTTGTGGATGTGTGGAATCACACCTGCAGGGAAAGACAGAAAGAAATATTAGCACCAAAACTACAACACTTGAAAAATCCCGTGTTATGCAAATAAAACTCACCTCCGCCGGCAATGGTGGCTTTGATAAGCGAGTCCAACTCCTCGTCACCACGGATGGCCAGCTGTAAATGCCTTGGAGTGATACGCTTCACCTTCAGATCCTTGGAGGCATTTCCAGCCAACTCCAATACCTGCCAATATTACAAGCACTGGGTTTGAACGTGGTTGTATTTGCTTTACAGATGCACTGGAAACGATTCATGTATAATAGAAATCACAGCCAGCCAACAACCTGCCACTATGACATCCAACAGGCTTGTTTAACAAACTGTGCTAAAATAAAAGCATTACCTCAGCAGTCAGGTACTCCAAGATAGCTGCGCTGTACACGGCTGCTGTGGCTCCAACGCGACCGTGGCTGGTGGTTCGGGTCTTCAGGTGCCTGTGGATACGACCTACGGGGAACTGAAACGCATAAACCAAAGAAATGGTCAACGTAATACAGTTAAATTTAACATCAGTGCATTTTTTTCCTTCTCTGGCAGAGGAATACGTACCTGCAGACCAGCTCTTTGTGATCTGGAGACTGCTTTCGCCTTGGCTTTTCCGCTGTCCTTTCCAGCCTTTCCTCCTGCCTGCGTAAGCACAAGAAAAAAAGGATTTCTTACTCAAAAGTCTCACTGAAATTACATTGTGCTCAATGTAAATGAGGCAACTTTTCTTCAAATCAAATGCAACACAAAAAAGGGAGAAACACTGGTGAATTTGAATCATTTTATGAGTTATATAGGCAATTTGTATTGTTATAGACCATTTTCAGTAATGGAGTGATCAAAAAATTTAAAAAAAAAAGATAGTAATCATTTTTGCTCAGACTCCTTTTTTCATTTTTTTTAAATAGATTGAGCCCCTTTAAGTTTATTTGCACCAAGAGTTAGCAAAAAAACATAAGAAATATAATTATTATTTATAAACACGATGTTATCTCTACTCTACCAACTTAAAATTATTCCACCAGCCAGTCATAATGTGTTTATGCGCTATAAAGCCAGGAAACTTTGTCCTGCAATCTAAATATTAAATGAACACAAATTTTCTGGCTCTCTGATTAATTTAGCAGAATAATACACCAAATTCACTTCATTCCCATGGTCGGCGCTCTTTTACCAAAACACTGCAAACCCCACAAACACTACGAGCTTATTAAAAGCCATCACGTGCACGGAATTAAAGCACTGCACAATTACGGTTTACACAAAGCACATCGGTCCGAGCAAGGATTTATTTGAGAAATTAGGCAATTAAAAACTTATTTTACCATATCGTCAGACGAGCTTCTTCTCTTTTCGCTTGAAACGGAGGGAAAACACAATGATGCCCACTTCAGCGATAGCGCGCTACGGTCCAGCGTTATAACCAATCAGCGAGCTCCGTCTTGGTTTGAAATGTTGATTTCGTCCAATCACAGAGCTTTTCTATATGTGGGTGTTTTTTAGTTCTCTTTTTTTACCGGACCACCAGCGCACTACTCTTGTGCGCATGCGTGCCGCCGCCGCCATCATTCATTACATTAGAATCGATTAAATAAATTAGTGTTTATTAATATTAATATTATTATATTGATGTGTTTTGAATGTTTCAATCGCAATACATATAGACGAATAACCTGTGATACAGTATCGTATTTTGTTGTCAAAGCTACAATGCAAAACTATAAATATTGAGTACGTTTTGTCAGTTATTTATTATTAAAGTCTCTTTCTTATCAGCTACTCCTTCTCAACTCCTCTAAAATTGTAAAAGTGCCCTCGCGAGTTCATTTTGTTGACTTTGGCGACCACTGTGATATTTGACTAGAAAACTTGAGCGAACAGTTTGTTGCGTTTTTAATTATTATTTAATGGCTCTTCCTCTTCATCCCAGTCTTCCTCTTTTTTAGTTCTTCTTTCCCTTTACATGATGACCATTGTTTTGTTTGCATTTGTATCAGTTAATATTTTAACAGCTGTTAAATGCTGATAGAAGCGCGTTTCTTGTCTAATAACATTTTGCTCTTCGTGCTTTCAACGCAACTATGTGCGCATGCGCGATGCATTTGCCGCCTTTTCAAGACTGACTGGTCCATAAATGAATTAATTACCACACCTTAACAATAACGAGAGTTAAATAAAAGTACAGAATGAATACAAATATGATTACCATCAATGTTGTTACAAAAAATACCACCAGAAAGTGACAAAAATCACCGCCCTGGTCGATCCAAATCATGAACTCTGAAATACCACATAGGCTACTTCATTATTGGCTTAATTATGCATATTATTAGGGCATAAATATGACTTAATACATTACATTAGTCAGGCCAAACATACTACAGTTGTTCTTGTTTGTTATTTTGACAGTACCTTTTTGAAGTTGTTGCTACCCATTTTTTTAGCAACTCTTTGATTTTTCCCCACCATATTCAATAAATATGTTAAATTTTACCTAATAAAGTGTTGGTAGTTCTGGGACAGGAGGGTTTTTTTCACCCATATCTCTTTTCTTTGTATTTATTGACAGTGAAGGGGGCAACAGTGCACATTTGTTATTTTTCGCCCTGTTTTAGTAATTTATAATAAACTAGGCGATCTATTAAAGGTGCAGTATGTAATATTTATGTCCACTAGAGGTCGCTAGAGGCCTGTTCAAAACAAAGGTGTAGCTTGATGATGGCAAGTTTGAGCGCAGAATCTGGGACATGTGGTCTTCACATCACAGCCGGTGGAAATAATTGGGATAGGACTCGTGAAGAAATCATGTTCATGGATGCGATCATTAACGTTACTGTAGTATGAAGCAGAGCAGGACCGAGTGTTGTGGGAGCTGAATGAGGCCGCTGGAGCGATTGCGCAACACACGTCTCACGAGCAGCAGAACTTTTATTATGCCACAGTCGCCGGCGTCGCTTCCGCTTTTACAGTCATGAGTATGAGGTAACGCAGCTCTGTTTATCATATTAGATAAATTTGAGTGTGTTGAAAATGATGTTATAACGTTACTCTGTGCGCTCGCTCAGCGGCTGCTGTGAGACACTGTTGCACACTGCAGTAAGATAGATCGATAATATCATATTAAATGCTGGATGTCTTGTGTTGATAAATGGCATGCAATTAATTTTAAAACATATTGTATGATGGAGAAAATTCTGTATTACTATTACTGAAAATAAAGCTGCATCTGATTATGCTATGTTAGCTACTTCACAAAATAGTGTTTTTCTCTGAGGCATGGTAAAGCATGGTACTCGCAAAATTTAAACTATAAGACTAAACGTGTTGAGCTATATAACAATAATTAGTTTTCTGTCTATAAATATATCTAAACAGTTGTTCCCTTGTCTATTAAAATGTGTAATATATTAAAGCGTCTTTGGTGTTTCCATGGTTTCTACAAAATAAAACCAGAAACCGAGGGTAACGCGGGTATGACGCAATTGACAGGCGACTCCTCACACGTCCCGGAGCCTTGGTTAAAATTGCAATTTTCTAACGAATTACAAATAGTTGGAAACATTTGGGATATTGTAAGTACTCAAGTGAAAAAAAAAATATATCATAGGTTTGCAAAAAAACCTTACATATTGCACCTTTAATAAACATATTTTTGTTTAAAAAATGGTTCCACTGCATTTTTGTCATATAAACAACAACAAAAGTGTACAAAATATCAAAGAGGCCTAATACACACACAAAAATCAGAGTTTAACAAGTTTATGAACATATTCTGCATTCTATTATTTATTTTAAAATTAACTATAAATTAGAGCTGCACGATTCTGGATAAATTGAGAATCACACAATCGTTTTCAACCCAAGCCGTCAAACTTTGTTGACATCTTTCTCTCTTCTGACTGCCGTTATCAATCGATCTCTATTTTTTTCTCTTTTGAAAGTTGTGAAAACACTATTGTGGAGTTTTTCTTTTGCTATTTGAGAACATGGGAACACAAAAAATATATTTAATGTATTTTCTCATTCACCGCTATAGAATTTTACCCACTATATGACAACTTCCGCTTCCGAGAACCCGGAAATGTGAAAAGGGTCTATAACGTCATTTAGAGGTCTATATTTAGAGCTCTAGCCTATATTTAATTAATTTGAATGAATTAATACATTTTTTTAAGTCACATGTCGCCACCTACTGGCGTAACAATGTAATCGTTTGAAGCATCAAGTTACTTCCAAAAAGTGATTTTCTGTTTATACCAGACCTATAACTTTATTTTTTTTTAAATCTTTTTTATGTATACATTTTTTTTTTCCATTGTGTATACCAATTTTAATTTTTATAAGATGTTTCCCAAAATAGTCAAAAGTTAAAAAGTTCACATTGTATAAGCTTTCTTAGATC
>JAOTNS010003457.1:0-14658 GCA_028476615.1 Culter alburnus | reverse complement strand
GCTGCAATGTGAAAAAAAACCTGCAAAACGCGCCGGCGCGTTTTCAGACCTCAGAGTGTTAAAGACTGTCTCTGTCCCTTCTGTATTGTAACAGAAGACCGGACCATAACAGCGCGAGGCCAGTATGAGTTCCCTGGATCCATTCCAAGAGCTTGTAGATGTTCTCCGACGAGCTCTCACCTCCAGCGCACCTCCACCGTCACCAGCCATCACTTCCGCAAACACCGTCACCTCTCCCTCTCCGCCAGCACACGCCAGTCCCATGGCCAGACCAGAGCCCTACTCAGGATCGGCGGAGGACTGCAGCGGTTTCCTCCTGCAGTGTGCACTTGTCCTGGAGATGCAACCGCACCTCTACCCCACCGACACATCCAAGGTAGCGTTCATTATTTCCCAGTTGCAAGGCAAAGCGTTACAGTGGGCTGAATCCATCTGGTCTCAAAATGGTCCCGTCACACGTTCATATGACTCCTTCGTGTCCCACTTCCGGGAAGTGTTCGGCAAGCCCTCCTTCGGCTCCTCAGTTGGTGAGAAATTATGTAATCTCAAGCAAGGTTCCATGACCATTAACGATTACGCTTTGCAATTCAGAACGCTAGCCACTTCAAGTGGATGGAATGAACAGGCTCTCATAACCACTTACCGTCAAGGGTTGGATCCTCGGGTGCGGTTGCATCTCGCTGCATACGAGGATTCCATCGGCCTCGAGCGCTTCATCCAGCTTTCCATCCGCTTCGCCTCCCGTATGCAGTTGTGTATCGAAGAACACCAGGACCAGTCACTCTTCCATCACCTCCTCTGCCGGCCTGAACCCGTCAGCCCTCCAGAACCAGCCAACGAACCCATGAACGTCGACAATTCTAGACTCACTCCCTCCGAGCGTGAAAGACGGCTGACCCTGAATCTCTGCCTGTACTGTGGTTTACCTGGGCACATCATCTCTGCGTGCCCAACTCGTCCACCTCGCCCCATGGTGAGTGCCATTATTCCCTCAATCAACAAAATGAAACCACTCACCACTGTTGTCAATCTTACTGCTGCTGATGTCTCCCTTCCAGTGGTGGCGCTCCTCGATTCAGGGTCAGCCGGCAATTTCATCTCCGGCGCCCTCTGCCGGCAGCTCAAGCTCAAGACTACGCCCTCTCCGTCCGTCTACCAGATCCACTCAATAACGGGAAAGCCTCTGAGCCGAAGATGTGTGCGCCGATGTGGGCCCCATCCAACTGCGAGTCGGTGTACTCCATCTCGAAAATATACATCTGCTGGTTCTGGAGGAATCCACCTCTGATGTGGTCTTAGGGCATCCCTGGTTGGAGCAGCACAACCCTACCATC
Source organism: Culter alburnus (assembly GCA_028476615.1). NCBI lineage: Eukaryota > Metazoa > Chordata > Actinopteri > Cypriniformes > Xenocyprididae > Culter > Culter alburnus. The sequence goes on along the minus strand of JAOTNS010003457.1, from coordinate 13,324 downwards.
TCTTGGAAAACCGGCGAGATCCTGAAGTGGGGCGAAACATGCTTCTCTAACTGTTTCTCTGACCTTCCAGTTCCTCGAGTACCATCCTCTCATGATATCTCCATCTGTGCCACCTCCATAGAGAGTCCAGTTGAGAAACGTTCCATCGACATCCCTGAATGTTACGCCCCCTTCAGTGACGTCTTCTGCCCACAGAAAGCCTCCAAGCTGCCTCCACACCGGCCATGGGACTGTGCCATCGATCTGCTTCCGGGTGAGCCAGTGCCTAGGGGTAAGATCTATCCCCTTTCCATCCCGGAGGAGAAGGCCATGGAGGAATACATCAAAGAGGCCCTTGCTCAAGGATACATCCGCCCGTCTACTTTCCCTGCTGCTTCGAGCTTCTTCTTTGTGGTATAAAAGGACGGAGGCTTGAGGCCCTGTATCGACTACCGCTCACTAAACAAGATCACAGTCAAGTTCCCTTATCCCCTTCCTCTCATCCCAGTGGCCCTGGTACATCTCCGTGATGCCACTGTGTTCACGAAGTTGGACCTCCGCAGCGCGTACAACCTCATCCGGATACGCGAAGGGGACGAGTGGAAGACCGCCTTCATCACGCCACCGGCCACTACGAGTACCTTGTAATGCCGTATGGCCTGGTCAACGCCCCCTCCGTATTCCAGGACTTCATCCATGAGGTGCTCCGGGAGTTCCTCCACAAGTTCGTGCTGGTATGTATTGATATCATCTTAATATACTCCCGGAGCCTGGCCGAACATCGCCACCACGTTGCGGAGGTCCTCCAACGACTTCGTCAATTCCATCTCTTCCTAAAAGCAGAGAAGTGCTCATTCCACCAGTCTTCAGTCCACTTCCTAGGATATATCATCGATCACAGTGGCAACCGACCATGGTCACACCTAGGAGTGGACTTCGTTACCGATCTGCCCACATCCGAGGGTTGTACTTGCATCCTAGTCATCATCGATCGATTCTCCAAGTCATGTCGCCTAATTCCACTAAGAGGTTTGCCCACTGCCATGGAGACAGCAGAACTAATGTTCAATCACGTGTTCAGGTACTTCGGATTACCGGAGGATATCGTCTCGGACAGAGGACCCCAGTTCATCTCCCGGGTATGGAAGGCCTTCCACTCGCTCCTAGGTGTGACTGTCAGTCTATCGTCTGGCTACCATCCACAGTCGAACGGGCAGACGGAAAGAAAGATCCAGGAGATCGGCCGCTTCCTCCGTACCTTCTGCCACGACCACCAGGACTCTTGGAACCAGTATTTGGGTTGGGCCGAGTAAGCACAGAACTCCCTGCGTCAGCCATCCACCGGACTCACTCCATTCCAGTGCGTGCTCGGCTACCAACCCCCACTGTTCCCGTGGACCGGGGAACCATCGGACGTCCCAGCTGTGGATTACTAATTCCGAGAGAGCGAGAGGGTCTGGGACTCAGCACACCACTACCTGCAGCGAGCCCTGCGCAGACGCAGGATGACGGCCGACCTTCGCCGCTCCCACCTACCAATCTGGACAGAAGGTCTGGCTGTCCACACGAGACATCCGACTGCGTCTGCCCTGCAAGAAGCTGAGTCCCAGGTTCATTGGCCCATTCACGATCACCAAGCAGATCAACCCGGTCACCTACCAGCTTCAACTACCCTCACAGTATCGCATACATCCCACCTTCCACGTATCTCTCCTTAAACCTCACCATCCCTCTGTTCCTCTCTCCACAGGGCCTGACGTGGCAGCCGCCGAACCCCCCCTTCCACTCATCGTGGAAGACGGAGCTGTCTACGAGGTACATGACATCTTGGACTCCCGGCGCCGTGGTGGCCAGTTGGAATACCTGGTGGACTGGGAGGGATATGGCCCTGAAGAACGGTCTTGGGTCCCCAGGAACAACATCCTTGATCCCAACCTACTACTCACCTTCCACACCAATCACCCTGACAGACCTGCCCCACATGCAAGAGGACGGCCACCTCGACGCCGGGGTCCTCTGCCCTCAGGAGCGGGCCGTGGACGGGGGGGGTACTGTCACAGACACGTCAGGCTCCACCGCTCACCAATCACAGCGCACCCAGTCACCAGAGTACTGATCACAGACACCTGCACCTCATTAAGCACCTCATCACCTCCAGCATAAAGAGCACTCACACACACCACTCGATGTCCGGTCTCGTTTGCATTAACTTACCTGTATGCTTATCTTAAGGACTCCCAGTGATCTACTTACCTATCTCCAGTATTCTCCTCGTGTGTTATCTCCTCTCTGTGTGAGTGCTCCTCGTCTCCAGCGTCTCCTTCGTCTCCATCTCCAAGTTCGACTCCACCTGAAACCACAAAGGAACCCATCATCACCCAGCACTTCAAGAATCTGCACTGTTTCACGTATCACTCACCTGCACTTCTGCCACAACTCATACTGGTTCTCAATAAAGCTCCATCTCCTGTTAAAGACTGTCTCTGTCCCTTCTGTATTGTAACAGTCATTATGTTTGTTTTTTTTTTTTTGTAGAATTTTGAGGAAAATAATTAATTTAATCCATTTTGGAATAAGGCTGTAACAAAACAAAATGTAGAAAAAAAGTAAAGTGCTGAATACTTTATGGATGCACTGTATTTTAGTTTTTGGAGTAGTATGGTTCCAAGTTTTCCAGATTTGATACTTTTATTATACACAACTGTGCAAAAGTCATGTTAGAATCAGTTACAACATATTGTATACATTGTGTATGTAAATGTAAATTTTTTTTTTTCATGTAACTTTTTTTTCATGTTTAATGAGTTTGTTTGCTCGTTTACAATTAATGGCAAAAGGAATGTTTGGAAATGTAAAATGATATTTTGTACTGACACACTACAGAAAAGATTTAAATAACTGGCTTAAATCCATTTTTGGGGGGTGAAAATACTAACATTTTTGCACAGTAATGTATATAATAAAAAAATTCATGTAGTTTCTAACAACTTTATACTGGAGTTAACAATGGAGTAATAATTTAAGATATATTTTCCTGACACAGTTCAGTCCCCATTCTTTGTAATTGCATGGAAAAAATATTTTGCAAGCTCTCATTTTGTATTCCTCATAGGAAAGAAAGTCATACAGGATTGTGTATATGATCTATAAAGTTTTTGTAGTTCTTTATTCCTTATTGTATAATCTGTTAAATTGTTTTCTTTTCTAAAGAAACAAAAGATGAATCTTACAAAAATATGCAATTCTGTGTTTTTGGATTGACAGTGCAGGTATATTAGGACTTATTATCTATTATCTAAAGGGTTCTCTTACCCGCAGTACAGGATTACTTGAGGGTGGGGATGGTACCTCAGTTTCAGCTTCTTTCATCTCTGCATTCTGGGGGATCAATAAACATGCAGAACAATAAAAAAGTAGTATCACTTGATAATGTAACAGTTGATCTAAAGGACCTCCACATGCAAAACACATTTTTGGCTCTCTTACCAGCACTGTAAAATGTTTTGTCAAATTAACAGTAACTTACTGGCAACAATTATCCAGTAGTTGCTTAATACCACAGTAAAATTACCGTAAAAATAACTACAGTAGTTTTAATCATACTGTAAAATAAAGTACATCATAATGCTGTACTTAATTTTACAGTATGCCCAAAATTACTGTAGTTTTTTCACAGTTAATTTTTATTTATTTTAAGTTAACTGTTATATATTCAATAACACAAATTATTGCTTCAGATCAACTTTATTTAGGTTTCATCTTTTACATTTCTGAACTTCAATACAGAAATTTACCAGCATATTTCATTAATTAACAAAATACAATTAAATTCATACCACTAAAATCACATTAACACATTGTGCCAGTGGAAAATACATGTTGGAAATATAAAAATAAAGTTTGAAGAGTTAAAGTACTTAATTAGTAGCAGTATACAACAATAACCAGTGAATACATATCATCTTACATCTTAAAACCACATGCCATAAAGAAAAGGGTCTTCTTTATTGCGACGACTCTTCCCCCCGTCTCACGATGGTTCAGCCCGTCTGCCAGCACCGCAGGAAAAAAATGCTGTCAGCACGGCTTAACTGGAAAATGAGCGCCAGCACCAAAAGTATTTATACCTTGAAGTTGCAAACAACATCGGTACAAAACAAAAAAGTGATTACATGCGTTTTAAAGTTGACCTACCATTTTCACGAATGCTTTTCGTCTTCACAACGACTCTTCCCGCCTGTCTCACATTAGTTCAGCCGGTCTCTGCCAGCGCCGCTGCGGGAGGAAAGAGCTACTTAGTGCGGCTTAACAGGGAAATGAGCACCCGCTTCGATGTTCTTACGGATATTTATAAACTAAAACATATTTATACCTTGCAAACAATATTGTTACAAAACAAAAAAAAAGGCGATTACATGCGTAAAACTGTTACATGCGTTTTAAAACTGACCTACCAATTTCAGGTAGTAGGCCTTTTGTCTTCACAACGGCTCTTCCCGCCTGTCTCGCGATGGTCCAGCCGGTCTGCCAGCGCCGCTGCGGGAGGAAGATTCTAGTTAGTGCGGCTTAAATGGGAAATACTCACCTGGTCCGATGTTCATACATATATTTATTAACTCAAACGTATTTATACTTTGCAAATAACATTTGTATAAAACAGATAAGGCAATTACATGTGTTTTAAAGTATACCCACCTACCAATTTCACGTAGGCTACTCCGTCCTCGGACTTTAATCTTCACCACGCTGCAGGAGGAGGAAAATGCCAGAAAATGAACGCTTACTCATGTATTTTTATGGAAATGTAAAACTAAACTAAACTAAAACGTAGCTTTATATCTTGGAAATAACATCAGAATAAAACATAAAGTGAAAAAAGAGAGAAAAGTTAACCTACCATATTGTTGTGGGCTTTCATCTTCATGATGAGTCTGTCATGCGTGAGGAGTTGTGTGGTTGTTTTTCGCGGTCATTTAGTAGCCTACTGTATTTAGATATACAGTAGGCTAATATTTTCCCAGAATGCATTGAAAATCTACAGTAACATACTGTACACAGCTTATACAGTTGGAAACTGTTAAGAATACAGTAACAAGCTGTGAAAACGACAAAATCTACAGTAATATGCTGTACTCGGATTCTACAGTAGGGAACTGTTGAGAACACAGTATAATACTGTGAAAACAACGGAAATCGTTTACAGTGAGCAGTACAGCATTGCTATTACTTGAGAGTGGTGATGGTACCTCAGTTACAGCTTCATTCAGCTCTGCATTCTGGATGATCAATACACATACAGAGCATGAAAGTCAAACACATTACAAAAACATAAAAAAGTGTCACTGTTGATAATGTAACAGTTGCCTAGTGATGAGGTAGAAGCACAAAGCCCCCTGAATTTGTTTTCTATTATAATTAGGATGTACATTGTAGTTTTAAAGTTATTTTATAATTCCCATTTAATGTTTATAGTCTGAATATTTTATTTTTCACATGTATGGTGAACCATTTGGTCCATTAGGACCACATTACCAGATTCAATGTTATCACAGTTGTTTGGTCTTCATCTGTTTGTCCAAGTTCATCATCTTCATTCCACTCAACTGTGTCATCATCTCCATGGGTTTCAAATATATTGTTGTGATGTGTAGGAATCTGATTGGTCAAGTCAATGAATTCATAGCCTCTTTGAATATCACAGAGCTCATGTGAATGCTGTGGACTGTTCGGTTGCTGCACACTTTGATTCCACAATTCACAATTCTCCTCGTCGTCACTTGAGGTGGTTGAGAGTCTTTGGACTCTGCGTGCTCTTTTGGTATTTTTAGGTGATGAAAAGGAGCTGTGTGAAGTGCTGGGTGTCTCCCTATCCCCGTGTTCTCGAAGGTCAAACCACTCTGTGGAACACCCTCCATTCCTCTTGTTCTCTGTGCTCTAATGCTTTATTGTCTCTGAAGAGCATGCAATATTCAATAATTAACTCAGCCATTCAACTGAATTAATGATATTAATAGCCACTCAGCTAAATTAAATGTTAATTTACAACACATCTGTAACTATATTAAAAAATTAAGCCCAAAATACATTTAAATAAACTTTTAGTGATTTTACTAACCTTCCTCTTGGTGTCTCTGTTAGGTGAAAGTCTGTCATCCAATAAATGTATGCTTGAATCCTCAGAATCACTGTCACGTCCATGCGATAACAGTTTTGCAGCAGGTCTCTCAGTATCACTGTCTACTCCATCCTGTAGTAATGAGTGTTCATTACATTCCTCTTTTTCTCCATCAGATAAAGATTCTACATCTGTGAGACACACCTCCTGTTTAGTGCAAACGTAAAATCTCAACATTTTCAGTTTTGTTTTATACAGATTTCCAACAGTGCTATCCAAGGGAATTTGGTTTCTTTTAAAATCACAAACATGAAAAGTGAAGTCTGTCTCTGGACCTTTTGGTGACTGCCCATTTGGGAAAAAAAGATTATTTCCCATTTCCATGATTTGTAAAACAGTTGTTTTTTTTGTTTTTTTTGAACTGTCACATGTCTAGTGCCACCACCATTACTGGTCCTCACTTGTTGGTATCCATTACGGCAGAAGTGAAGCCATCCAATTTCAATTCAGTTCATCTACATGCCATCCTGGTTCTAAAATGGGGCTCAATATTAACATTCAGGGTACAGTCAATCTAACTAGTAGCTACTGGAAATTATTTGTGAATACATTGATACCCACCCCTGCAGGATCTACAATATGTTTTGAATTAAAAAAAAAAAAGAGGGATCAAAAAATGACTATATTTATTTAGTACTGCCCTGATAAAGCTATTTCACATATATTTAGATATTCCACTTACATAATAACAATACCTAATAATTAATATGAACAAAATAAAAACTAAATGATATCAATGAAAGGGTTCATAAGTTTACATCATCTTGGTATGTTGCTTATTTAAATATTTTACTCTAACTCTAACCTCACTAAAAGAGCACCCTCCTACCCTCATGAACTCACCAAAAATACAGTCAATAATCATGCAGGAATTTAAACATCATAACAATCAATTTTTTGAACAGGCCTATTTGTCATATTTAACTTATTGTGGAATAAATGCAAGTATATTCTGTTACGTAAAGCAGTTCATCAGGACAGTTCTATAAAAAACATTGCAATTGTAATTATCCCTCTTATTTGTGCGAGGGAGTGCAAACTTATACACTCAACTATAGGTATACTAGTGAGCCAGTTAACTGTACATCAATTCTGATTCAACAACAAAGGTGAGATGTATGTGGTGGTATTCTGACAAAAATAATTCAAACATAGCTTATGTGTATACATACGTGGCTATGGTTTTTAAGGATAATACTACATGTTTACACATACAGAGATGTCAAAGTCCACACCTTTGGTCGCTTCACTAAAAGTAGCCTAGCTATCATTTGCATATTAGTTAAACATATGCCCATTGATCTTGAATGATACACTACCCACCTTGTCTCTTTTCATGTGAATGATGTCCTCTTCTGGAACATCTCGTGACTTTAAAAACTGCTGCAGATCGTCCTCCATCGCAGAGCTGCAACAGTTGTTCCAGCTTTGTGCCGATCCAGATCACGTCGTAAGTGATGCTGTGAAGATTCAAGCGCAAACCTCCGTGACCGCGCAGAAGTCTCTCGCGAGAACACAGGTTGCGCGAGAGAACACAACAGATTGTTTTGCGAGGGAACGCAAAACATCTTTGCGAGGGAACGCAATCTTTGCGAGGGAACGCAAAACATCTTTGCGAGGGAACGCAATCTTTGCGAGGGAACGCAATCTTTGCGAGGGAACGCAAAAGATTTGAAATCCCAAATTTTTTTCCACCACCACGTAAAATTTCCTTCCTTCCTATTTTTTTTTCTACCACCATGTCCCTTTAGGGGCTCCGTACCTGATAACTTTCCAGATATGTAACTTTTTGTGTTCAAAATTTACAAAAATTATACAATGGGAATGTACAACATGAATACATTTTCCAAACCGTGTTTTTGTTGTACCCTGAATCATTATGGTACACCTAGAATAAGTGTTTATATTCGGACTATTTTAGACCAGTCTGGTAGGAACCTCTGCGGAGTAGCACAAATACCTGCGTGACTCGTCATAGACATATACAGAGAGAAGTAACTCCGGCTACAATGTTCTTCCTCAAGATGTATGCCGTTGTGTTTAAACGTTAGAGCGCCAAAAGGTATGGACTTGTTTATATATTATATGTTGTGTTTGGGGCACGCGCGAGACAAATTCAAAATTTTAAACAAGCGAGTCAAACGGACTTTCGGAGAATCTGAGTACTGCGCATGCGCATCATTTTGTTCTGTAACGGTCGACTTCCAGCAGACGGACACGGAGTACAAGGTAAGCCCTACAAATCTGCTTTTATTCATCGTTTTTGCCCATGTGACACTAAATATCACTTGTGATGAGTAATGTTAGTGCAGTGTTTTTGGTTTTCTAAATTTATTTCATAAATTCTGTTTGGTTAATGTGCGCATGAGCGCTGTCCCCGTGAGGCGGTCTGAGGTAAGTTAACGTTAACGTTAAAATCTGAGACACAGTTTTATATTTTTATTTTAGTTATTTTAAGTGTAACGTTAACTGTTTAATGCTATAAACCACAGAATAATCACTTATATTCGTTAAATGGCAACTGTATTAGAGTGTTTGTTAATTTTAGACCCTGCCTGGCCTCCCTGAAGCTCACATGAACCATATTGAAAATTCAATAAAATCTGTATAAAACGGTTAATCAGACACGGTTAATTACTTCACGATTTGTTTACTTAAATTCTTTGTAATGACAATGAACCAGCCAAATCAATGACTTAGAGTTGTTTATAACAAAATATTCTCGTTTGTCGCCACTTACTGGTTTAACGTTAACTTCATGTGTGAGTCTATTCATTCCAATAAATCTAACATACTTTTTATTTCAGCAGCTGGAGGAGAGACAGCCTTTGCAGCAACAACAAGACAACAATGATTATAAGCAGGGGTGGGTATTAAATTAGTTTCTGACTTGTTCAGTACCAATAGATATAAGGTCCTGGACTAATGGTGCTGCTATCGGTATGTATGTAACATTCAGTCATTAATTACCCTTTATATACAACCACATATTATTCAGATAATCTCCAGGTGGACTGCACAAGTCCAGGATCAAGAGATCATTCATCATGCAGACCATGTTCCAGGAGAAGCAGCGTATCCTGGGTGAACAACTATGCCTCATTTTTCCAATATCACTTAGGTAAGACTAAATGGATTTAAAGTGATTTCAATCATGGGTCATTTGTTTCAGGTCTGCTTGATCATTTGTTGTCCTGGATGTGAGAACATGGTCAAAATGTGTGTCAATCAGCATCCAGCCATAAAGCAGCCTTCTCGTTAAAAGGCTCAGGAGGACAAACAGGTAATTCACAGGGTTGAATTTCACAATTCAATTACTCACAGAGACAAAGAGATGTTAATAATTCTGAATTTGAGGGGTCAGCAATTTTACTGTTTGATACATGTACACTTTTTATTTAATTCAGAATGAAATCATTGTGATTGATGAATCTGAATATAGTTGATGTGTACATTTATTTAGAAATCAGATTTGATATTTTAAAATGCACTGTCTGTCCAAAATTACAGACTTTCCCGCTGTTGGTGCATATTAACCATCATCCTGTCATTGCTTCTTTTCTGTTTCAAAAAGCAGACTTTATATTTATCATTCCAGGTCCTGATTAGGAGATGCAGAGAACATGAAGCTATGTGCCTTGCTGCTTATATATATCAAGCAATAAAAATGCTTAAAACTAAACAGAAGCATTTTGAAATTTTATGACAACATTTATTACACTGCATTCATTCAACAACAATGGTTTGTTTTGTGTGTCATTGCGTCATTTCTACATCATTCCACATGTTTTACACTTTCAAATTTCAGTTTTTTAATCTAATCAAGGTTTACATGTCCTATCGAACAGATTAGAAAAGGTTTAAACCACCCCTTACAATCAGAATGAATTTTAAAATCTGATTTGGCACATTTATTCTGAATGACATGGTTGCATGCAGGGTTGGAAGGTTACTTTAGAATGTACTTCATACAGATTACAAAATACATTTTAAAAAGTATTCAGTAACGTATTTCGTTACATTACTCAAGTTTAGTAACTTAATCTAAATACTTTAGAATACTTTGAAATACTTGACACAAAGGACCATATTAACTTGATTTTCTGTTTTAAGTTTACAGTTTTTTTAGACATAACCTATGTGTTGGTAAAAAATTTCAATATCTTGATAAACAAATTATGAAAATATTTGTTTCTTTTAAGATCACATCCATATAATTACTATTGATATCATTCCTAAATTATATTTGTAAAGATGTGCATCAGGGATAACAATATATTAAATAATAACAATAAAATATTGTTAATAATATAGGTTGTTTTATAGGTGTATAGAGTCGAATTGACACAGTGGTTTAAATTGTTTTTTATTACAAAGTTTGTTTGTAACATTTATAATGTTTATAAAGAAAATGAAATGAAATGATCTACCCAATAATCTCGAGAGAAGGTCTATATTTAAAGCTGACACACCTAGTTTCTCAAGTTTTTTGCAACTATCCATCATCACATTTTACAGGTTTGGGAAAAAATATGATAATTTTGTGTGAACTATCCCTAGTATAAATATGTTTATACTAATATTTAACCTTTAGTGCACTGATAGCTGCATTAATATTAACCATATAAACAACAGCGGAAAAAAAGTGATGCACTATTTTGATTTTTCATGGCCAATAGAAGCAAATTGGCTGATTCTGATACTGGTTGCAGATTTCTTTAAAGCAAATTTTTGTTGTTTATTTGTTCAAAAAATATGTGTAGCTCTTTGATATTAGAGGCAAACACTGCATTTTTATCACAGTCCCAACAAAGATGTTATGAACATGAGCATGATCAGTTGTTTTTAATTTAAATTATTTTATAATTTTAAGATTAACAGAAAAAACAGTATGGTCTGACTTTAGCTTTGTGAAATTATGCTACATAAGACACCTGCACAAAACACAATCAGCAGACGGATTGAATGAAATGTAAATTCACTCTCTGACAGTAGGTGGCGCTTGTGGAACAGCAGTGATATAGCGTTTCCATGGTTACCACTATATACAAAGCAAGCAGCGCTGCGCTGGAGATAAGAGGAAAGCCATCAAAACTTGTCTGAAGACAGTTCCCTTCAGAGATACATTCATATCAACCCCAGTTTAATATTTATATTGTTCTTCCCTATATTTCGCGAACAGTGAGCTTGTGCATGGTGCAATTTTTCTCCGCTGGCGCGTCTGTTCTCCTCTTTGTGTCCGTTTTCAGCGTGTGTCTGTGTTATGTCCTGTTGACAGGCTTAGTAAATATTTCCTGAAATTTGGGAAATTATTACAGAGCAGTTTGTTTGCAAGCCCGGAATAAAGATAGACCAAAATAAAACTAAAATACCTTTGGATTTATGACCTGCTTTACTCTATTTTTAATCATGAACTCGCGCACGCGCCATAAAGGCCTATGTTACCTAAACATTTGGAGTGAATTATTAAGATTTAAAGTTTCTCTGTAAAGTACACCAAGAATTGGCTTTATAAAACATTATTTAACGCATGATTAAGTGGATAATTCTATGAGGATTTTGAGTTATTTTTTAAAGACCTAATAAATTCTTATAAATATTAACCGTAGGCTAATGATAACCATGTAAAGCTCAACGTACGAGTAAATAGGAAAATAAGGAGTAAATAAGGAAAATAACATTTTCAAAGACCAGCAAAGAACAGCTTATAGGCCTACCTCAAGATGCTTTTTCAGATTAGATGTTGAATCCTTTGAAGCCGATAGAAGTTTTGTTGCAGGTAGACATAGCTTGCATTGCAATATGATGTTACTGTACATCCTTTTTCACGTTTATAAGTAAAACTGTCTTTGAATTTCCACCAGAAATGCGTTATGCCCTGTTTTCCCATCCATTTTCTTGCGTGCGATCTCATGTCTGCACTCTGCAGGTTGCTAATATCTGAACAGGCAGCGCGCGGGTTTTTTTTAAACAGAGTCGCAGAATCAACAATTGGCTTGTTGGTTACAAATCATCAAACAGCTTATGTTAATAGCCTAATAAATGACATTAAAATTCAAAGTAATCACTTTGGTAATCTAAAATACTTTTTGAATGTAACTGTAATTGATTACCATCTATTTAAAATGTAACTGTAACGAATACAGTTACTCAATTTGTATTTTAATACGTAAGTCGTTACACAAAACTTTTCGCTGTAAATTTACAGTAAAATACTGGCAGCTGGGTTGCCAGCCACTTACTGTATTTTTACAGTACTACTTCTGTAAACAACATTTACAGTATAGTTCTGTAATTATCAAATACAGTATCCTGCTGTAATATTATGTACTTTTACAGCATTATACTGTTTATCTACAGCTATTAACTGCATTTATACAGCTTTTCATACTACACTTATTTTGTCATTAAATAATTAAAAATATATAGTTTTGTTATGTTATGGCAAAGGAAATGGAAAGCAACATACTCTTGAGTTTAAAACATTTATTATTATTTTTTATGGAAAAAAGCAGAAAATTGCAATGTTGAAAGGTCAACATTTTAAATGCACTCAGCAGTTATCAATGAACATACAGCAATCTTATTTACATTTAACATTTTTCCAAATGTGGAGTAGAAACAAATAGTAGGCCTACAAGTTTTTCAGTACTGCTCCTTTTTTGCACAGTGTTGCCAGTCTTGGAAGTCACTTTCCCTTCTTGTTTCTTGAGCCGTGTTCATGGTTGATGTCAAAGTACCTAAAAAGCAGAAAAGAAAGAGAAAAAAAAGGAGAGAGAGAAAACCAGTAATGAATATTGTGAATATATGCACCATAACATTTTTTTGTGAACATAAGGACTAACAGCCTAAGCATTTGATTGCAGTAAGTTAAATGTCCTTAACACTTCAGAAAAGATGCAACTAAAAATATGATTATAATTGATTCAATGAAATTGTTTATTCATTGAATGGACTATGCACAACTGCTTCCGCGTTGTACGTCGACTACATCTCGGGAGTTTCTGGTAAAGCATTCAGCTCCCCTCCATACAGCACTAACTTGCTGCAGTCCTGGCTCGTCTTCTCATTACGGTTTTGTCTTACTGTCTTTCTCTTACCGCTTGTTTCTCAGTATTTTATATACCTTGAAATTTAGCTGTGGGGTGGTGCTCCTATTCCCCAGTCCTT